>JYFJ02005662.1:0-23547 GCA_000934665.2 Catajapyx aquilonaris
ATCTCGTGATCTATTTGACGTAGCGAAACCATTTAGTGGTCATATTGTAGCAAATTTATTCTAGTATGTATGTTATTTTGTAGGTTTTTATCGTAGGACACGTCATTTATAAGCTACCGGGTAAAAACTGGCTGGAAGTTCCCACATTTCTCCTTTTTGAAAATTTCGCCCAAATTGGAAGGGCTATTACTCCGAAACTATCGGAGGTAAAAAAATATCCGTCTGAGTCCAAATAGTAGCAAATTTAGTCTACTTTAAAAACGATATCTAAAACCTTCTTTGTCGGACGCTTAGTTTGGCAGATATTTGGCAAAAACCCAAAAAAAGTCCGAAAATTTCGGGGTTTTTCCAAGATGGCGGCGCCGGCGGCAAAAATTTTTGTTGGCAAACCTGCGGAAATTAGTCAGGGTACCAACCCTTACAACATATTAAAAAATTAGTTCTACCCTAATTATTGCATCAATTCTCTACTATTTGACTGGTCTACAAGTGAAACACAAAGATTTCAATTTTAGCAATTTGAATTATTCATTCCACTAATGTAGTTTCTTTAAATGCTCAGTCACCTTATATCAGGAATTGTGTACACTTTGGCAAGAGGCCCAAAGGATATGTGAATGACCTTCTCTCCTTATTGTGGAGGTGTAGTTTAGTCAGCTATGAATGTATTCAACCATGGAACATGTAGTACTGCTGTCCCAAGAGCTTTTAATTCTCAGTTGCATTAACTCAACTACTATTCTACTGTAGTGCTAACTTCTGAAGAACTGATGGGCATTTCCAAGCAAACACAGACATATTGTCCGTTCGTTACGCAGGTTTTGTAGGCATGACTTGACCAAGTTGTAATTCCCTCATGCATAAGTTTTGCAGTCTTGAGTGAATCTGATTTTTCTTTGTAGGCTATTGGATCCAACATGCCTCGCCATATTTTCTCCGACCTTGTGGAAGAATTGAAGATCTACATATTTTCCTTCCTGGACACTGGAGACAAGATTAGGGCTTCCCTTGTGTGCAAGGAATGGAACCGGCTCATGGACACCCCTTCTCTTTGGACATCTCTGGAGCTGTCAGGCAGAAGGGTCACAGACATAGAAGCTGCTAACATTGTAGCAAATAAGCGTTGCTTGAAGACTTTGGTCCTGAAGGATTTTGCCGAAGGTGGTGACCATGTGCTTCAGTGTGCTGCTGAAACCTGCACTCTCCTGGAAGTGCTGGAATTGGTGAGGATTGCTCTTGAATAAAAAACTTGCTGATGGAGAATAAAGGATCATTAAGTTTCGATGATGTGTAAAGCGGCGTTTACATGTGAGCGATTTGATCCCGCAATGTCATCACCGAACGATAACAATGATGAGTAACCGGTATTGTTTAAGGCGAAAATCAATTGTTACTTTCATGTCAAACAATATTGGTTGCTTGGCATGGTGAAGACTTTGCTTGTCAGATCGCTCACATGTAAATGCACCTTAAGGGCCTTGTTACCCACAAGAGATGTAATATTATTTACCCTTGTCTTCTGACTGTAATTACCAGTGTTGTATTTTCAAAGAGCAAGCAACAAACCCTCCAAAAATGTGTACATGACTGGGAGGTTGCAGTTAGGTGCACAGTTCAATTTGTATTGATGCATCATGGATTCATGGTAGTCCACTGAAGAGCTGTTTCATTTTTTAAATTCCATAATCTTGTTGTTGTTGTTGTTGTTGATTATTATTATTATTATTATTATTATTATTATTATTATTATTATTATTATTATTATTATTATTATTATTATTATTATTATTATAATTATTATACATTATGGACTGTGCATTTATATGGGAAGTCTTTTTGGAAGACTGTTAGGAGGTTAAGAACTGGCCTTGGGGTTAGGGTAGTGCGTGTGAAGGATAAGAAGGGTGACAGGCTGTGGGATGGTGAAGAGGCAAAAGGCCATTGGGGAGAGTATTTTAAGGCTGGCAACAAGTGATTAGGCTAGTGTTGATGTATCTGTAAGCTTAATTGGGGAAGACGTACCAAGTACTGATGGTTGTGGGGATATTAGTAAGAAGGAAGTTGCAGCTGCTACTTTAGAACTTAAACTAGGTAAATCCCCTGGGGTTGATGCTATTTCTTTGGAAATAGTAAGGTGTGGCGGGGATGATGTAGGGCTGTTTTGCATTGCATAGTGTAATATTTAAATTTAATATTGAGAGTTTGCCCAGGTAGCAAGATATATTGGGCCAATATTGGCTAAATATTGGCTTTATTGGCTACACATTGGCGATATTGCCACTGTTTAGCCAATATTGTGCCAATATAGTCGATATATCGGCAATATTGCCACTGTTTAGCCAATATTGTGGCAATATAGTCGATATATCGGCATTATTGCCACTATTTGGCCAATATAGTCGATACAGCGGCAATATTGCCACTATTTAGCCAATATAGTCGATGTATCGGCGCCACATGGGCAATATCGCCATGATTCTGCCAAGATTTGATATGTGAATTTTCCAATTTATGCTAATATATTAGCCTAGATTTGATATGATTAATTTTCCAGTTTATGTGCCCAATTTATGCTAATATATTAGCCAAGATTTGATATGATGAATTTTCCAATTTATGCTAATATATTAGCATAAATTGGAAAATAATATATGTGTTGTTTTTTTGGCTATTGATAAAAATAATCCCACGTGAAATTCCACCACAAACTTTACCAGCTGTTTTTTTGCTACTATTTAGCCAATATAGTGGATATATCGGCGCCACATTGGCAATATTGGGTGCAATGTGGGCGGATGTGGGGCAGCTTCACGCGTCCAGATGGCGCTGACTGTCGGGGTGCCGTTGCAAGTCTTCTCCGATTTATCCCACAACAATGCGAATTATTTTCGGCCATTACTTGTGTGCAAAGGTGGCAAGAGACTCCACTGCATGCGGCTCATTTACCCCCGAGGTACTTCATTGTGACATTAATTTGCTAGAGTCATTCGATGGCAATGCTGTTTGTTGCGAGCAGGACAATCCACGGCATGGAAAGGCCATACAAGCGGGGCACCTCTGGACTTCTTTGAAAACCAACCAACCAACCATGAGAATAAACGAATAATAAAAAGCGAAAAAGCCACTTCCCCATCCCCAGTTAGGAAACCCATGTTGGTCCAAAACAAAGGTTTGTTACCTGAGATATATCGTATATATATTGGCCATACATTGGCTGCCAATATTGCCATATATGCCGAAAAGTTACAGTTTCCATATAGATAAATATTGGCAGCCAATGTTGGCCAATATTGGCTGCCAATAGTCAGCCAATATTGGCCCAATATATCTTGCTACCGTACCTGGGTGTCATCTGAGATGGGCAGGGGTGGGGGATTATAATGGTTGTCATTGTAGTTTCATCTTTCATGTATAGTTTTGAGAATTAAAAACAGTACTTGATGGGTAAATGCCAATGAGAGTCATTTATAATGTGGACATGTGTTGTATGTTCAGAGTGACAGGAACACCTGTAATTTTACAATCAAAAAATGTGAAACTTTTGAGGTTGGCATAGTCTCCGTCAGATGGGAGCACCTGTCCTTGAGAAGGTACGGCTATCCGCCAGTGGCGCCATCGCATCCCTCTTTAGCGGAGGGTAGGGGAACTACTTGTCTTTCAGTCTGATGGAGCTGGAGGAACAAGACCCGTTGGTGCTTGGTTGTCCTCATCGGGTGTCGTTCGAAGGATTGTCTGTTCCTTTCTTTGGTCGGGCTTGGCTCGTTGCACGGTACGGCCCGCTACCAGGTGACCCAGGTTTAGGTCTGGACAAGGGCCAGCGGCCTCGGGAGGTGCGTGGATTGGGGGTTGGAATGATGGAATGATTGGAATCACACTTGACTTTGGTTTCGCTTTTTCAGGGCCGTGCAGAACAGGACAGCCATGGACATGCTGAAATGGGGAAGATACCCCTGCCCCCACTGTCCCAACAAGATCTTCAGGAGGAGGCTTGACCTGCTGGCACACAACACCACCCATTCGAAGTGGGACAGGGTTAAAGTGGAGGTCCTGGTCACAGTCAGGTTCGAGGAGGAAGGAAGAGGAGGTCAGGATGCCCTGGGGGTCAGGAGGGTCGAGGAGCCAAGGGAGGGCAACTCTGGCCAGGAAGGTGACCTCAGTGGGGCAGCAGAGGAGGAGGAGGGCAGAAGGAGGCATGAGTCAGACACTGCTCCTCCAGCCGGGGAGGAGGAGGAGGAAGACGACGGAAGAGGAGATGCAGGGAGGCCTAATCAGGTGAGAAGAAGAGTGCACATGGGTCGCATTGGTGCATGGGGTAAATAACTCGTCAAGTCCGTTGTACGGTTGGCCCCAAGTCCGACCAAGTCCGACCAAATCCGGGCTCAAGTCCGCCAAGTCCGACCAAGTCCGGCTCGTTACAAGTCCGTTGTACACTCAACTACCGAGTGATTTACCCCTTGCATTGGTGGCACCCTGAGCCAATGAAGGCAAAAGAGCTAATCAAAGGGATGAATTTGCATCCAGTGCATCACATCTCTTCGATTTGTTCTTTTGCCACCGTATGGCTCATGGCGCTACCAGTATGACACCCTTAATGTCCAGCACTGCACATGAGGATCAGGAGTTTGTGGAGAAAATGGTTTGGTCTGAACAACGAATTGGCATAATTGGGTGTATTGGGTTCCACGAAATATGCACATGTATGTGGAAAATGCAGTCAATTTACAGTTTACTGTAATCGGAGGTTACTGGATGCTGATGGGAACCACTGTTTAACCTGTTGTAATTATTGTATGAGCCGAAGGTTACTTATCCCGGATTAAGCTGTCAATTAGTTACGTGTTAGGCCGCAGCTATGTTTGGAGATTCCTTCGAGTTTCCCTACTCGCCGCTAGAGGGATACGAGATTTTGCTATGATGTCTTATGAAATCGATTTTATTAGAAACTAGCTGCGGCACCCGGCGTTGCCCGGGAAGAAATGAATGAAGGGAAAGCACCTTCCGGTACCCCCGTCAACTGTCTGTCTTTCCGTGTGTCCGCCCACCAATGCCATCTGTGATCCTGCTACTCCAACACCTTCAACCTCTCCCGCTGGCAACCGTCATTTGCCTGCCATCTGTAGTCAACCCCCAACACCTCCATCCTCTCCCGGCCTGGGGGTGGAACACAGATGGCAGGCAAATGACGGTTGGCAGGCGGACAGACAGACAGACTCACAAACTCCTTTATTTATACAGATTTAACACTAGTGGTGCATTTTCTACCACAACTGACCACATATTTGGAATATAGAGACTTTCTTGATCTCGGGAGCCCCCAACAACATGCAAAATATCGGAATCATCCCTTTGATTGTAACAGTAAAACTTCTAAAAGTCGAACTTCCCTAACTCGAAGTTCTCCATAACTCGAAGTGCTGGCAGGGCCTTACGATGGGATATCAATGCACTTTCAGTCTCCCTAAGTCGAAGTTCATGTTGGCGAGTACAGAAAATTTTCTCATTCCCCAGCCGAAGGGTCGAGAGTAGGCCACATGTACAGAAAGGCTCAATTTCTTGATTTCCGTCTACCAGACGTACCGAAAGAAGTGTTTGACTCGATTGTGACAATTGCATCCTTAAGTCTAAGAGTAGGCAAATGTCCATAATGGAGATTTTTTTTGCAACAAAACAATGAGGAACATTGTAAGTGTGATAGTGACAGTTATTTTTAAGTTAGGAACACCTTTCGTCGCTGGATATAAAGATAGGCTTCCTTATAAAGTTCTATGGTTTAAAAAATCCAAATTTCTCTAACTCGAATCTTCTATAACTCGAAGTTTTTTCCCGGTCCTATGGGGATTCGACTTATAGAAGTTTTACTGTATTTATATTATTTGGAGGTTTTCTGCTAATTTCCTGGGAGTTTTTCTAGCCAAATCTGGGTTACCTGGGCTTTTTGGCAAAAGAGAGAGCAGCAGCTTAATCCCTGCCTCATAGGGAAAGTTGTGATGATGATGATGATGTAATTAGACAGCTAGTTAATTATGTCTTGTGATGCAAACAAGTGGTATTTCCTGTGACACTGATTACTCGGTAATTGTTAATTATAATATGTCAAGTCAGTTTCTTGGGTTCTCATTGCAGATGCTGGAGCCCTTCATCCTGCTGTACCAGCTTCTCTACTGTGCCCATTGCAACGGTGCATTTGCCACAAAGAAGCACCTGGAGACGCACATGCTCAAGAAGCACATCACTCCTGAGCCTCAGGTAATACAGTAAATACAGTGTGTGTATTATTTATTGATAGGGTGACCTGCATAGAGAGGTATGTTTTAAGCAGATTTAGTTATATGAGGTAGACAGCCAGATAGCCATAGTTGCTTTGGCTTCTTCCTAATAAACCAAACCAAGCCATCACTCCTGGAACATAGCCAGGGTGAAAACAGTTGGCACCTACCATGTATGTATTTTTTTCACCATAAATCAGTGTTATACAGGGTGTAAAAATGAATTCGGTGGACAAACTTGTAGGGGTAATAGAGGGGACCTGGACATATATTTTTGACATAGAAAACCATGTCCTGAAATGCCGTCTAGAGGGGGTTCATAGGCAAGGAACGGGTTGGCTCAGACGCGTCACGCAGGAGGCGCTAGGTGAGCGGACTGTTTTGTTGATATTTTATTTTATTTATTTATTTTTATTTTTATTTTTATTTTTATTTACACCCTTGAGGCCTTCTGGCCTATGTAGGGGGGAGATTTTTCCACCATTTTCTGACTTTCCAGTGCTGGGATAGAGGGGGGGGGGGGCAGTGGTGCAAGTGCAATGTCTCTTGGTGGAGGTCGTGTGCAGTCCCTCAGAGGGCTAGGTTGACAAGACGACCCTCTAGATGCGGATCAGAGACCTTCCACAAACGCCGCACCTCCTCCAGTATGGGACACTGAAAGGAAAGGCGGGAAGCGGCTGTGGCCTACTAATTTAGGAAACAACTCCGGTATTCACCTGGGGTGACCGTGGGAAACCACAGAAAACCACGGTCAGGGTTGCCGGCCTGGGGATTCGATCCGTGGACCTCCCGATTCGCAGCCAAATCCCCTCGGCTACTGCTGCTTCGGTCTGTTTTGTTGATATATGGTGCTCGGATAGTAACCAACGATGCGATGTGTCATAACGACGATAACATGGCAACAACAGAGCCGTCTAGCAACTAAAGTCCTCCTCCTAGGAGACGCGCGGATAGTCAACCACGGTTCTGTTGTTGCCAGGTTATGGTGTATCGCGTCGTTGTAAGCAAACAACAGCGCGATATGCCATAACCTGGCAACAACTGGGCGCCATCTATCAACAAAACAGTCCGCTCGACTAGCGCCTCTCGCCTGACGCGTTTGAGAGCACCCCCGTTCCTTGTCTATGAACCCCCTCTAGATGGCGTTTCCGGACATGGGTTCCTATGTCAAAAATACTTGTATTGGTTCCCTCTATTACCCCTGAAAGTCTTTGCAGAGTTACAATAAACACCCTGTATATCTTGAGGAGGCACTCGGGCTGAAATGTGAGGCAGGCAACAATGCAGGCAACAATATTACCTCCGTCCAGATGGCGGATGCCTGACATTATTGAACTAATTGTCGTCCCAGTTGTCATTATCGGTTGTTGTCCCAGTTGCTAGACAACTACTGTTAGAACAACAACATTACCTCTGACAAGATGGCGGCTGCCTCAGCCTGTCTAATGGAAAAGGCTAAGGGAGTACCTCCTCTAGGTATTATATTATATAATAGCAGAACTCTTTGGTGTTTACTAGCCGAGCGCCATCTATCAACAAAACAATCTGCTCGCCTAGCGCCTCTTGCGTGACACGACTAAGCGCACCTGTTCCTTGTCTATGAACCCCCTCTAGAGGGCGTTTCCGGACATGTCTATGTCAAAAATATTTGTCTTGGTCCCGTCTATTACTCCTACAAGTTTGTCCAATGAATTCATTTTTACACTCTGTATTTGCCATATTCTGTAAATCTAATTATGCAGAAACACACCAGTGTCCATCGTATTGGTCACTTGTCTCATTTGATGAAGAGAATTTGTGTTAACCAATGGAAATAGGACCAGTGACAGAGTATATTAAAGCAGAACTCTTTGGCAAAACTTGTTGAGAACGTCAAAAGAAAGTGTTGGGGCGACTGAAACCAGTGTTTTGATCATCTAATACAAACACTGCAGAGTTCCATGGACGTTCATAGTAGGGGGGAGTTATGAGCAGTTACATAGAAAAACGTGAGAGCATGCGAGTAGAAGCAGTAGAGGTTGGGAATTTCTGTTCATACTATAATTGGGTTTTTTAATAATTCAAAAGGTATTGGTATGTTGAGGTGGGAAAATGCATATTTACCAGGCAATGCAAAGCAAAGGTGGGATTGCAGATGGTCCTGCAGATTGCAGGGATCACTGATATGTGAATGCACGGAGGAACGGGTGGGAGTGTATGCATATGAATGCGGGATGGGCATCATCATTGGCTATAAGCCCGAAGCGATTAAAAATATGGTAGGCAGAATATGGTAGGAAAAAGCGAGTGAAGAGAGTGGGTTTCTATGCTTGCGCCATAGAAAAATGCTAGTGTAGCGAGGGTTTTTCTCGTATGACCAGGGAGCATAATTATACTACATAAGAGGCGCAAACATTCGATTTTCGCGTCTCTCTGTTTGGGGCGTTGCCAAGGCTGGCGGCCATTTTGAAGTGTGTGCAACGCCAACGAGGTATAAATAGATCACATGCAAAAATAGGGTCCGCCATCTTTCACTCGCGCGTGTTCTCGCCGTGTAGTTGCCATGGCCGCCAAAACCATCAAAGATGGCGGACCCTATTTTTGCCTGTACCATATTTATACCTCGTTGTCGTTACCCACACTTCAAAATGGCCGCCAGCCTTGGCAACGGGCCCAAACAGAGAGACGCGAACATCAAAGGCGCCGACAGAAGTTTGCGCCGCTTATGTAGTATAATTATGCTCCCTGGTATGACAATAATATGACAAGTTGGTAAATGGTAATTGGCGTTCCTAGGTGATGGCAACATGTGAAAATGGGGTAATGAGGGAAAAAATAAGGGGAAAAAAATCATTACTCCTATCCTCTAGCGAAGGGAACTGTGAGGTTTTGAACACTGATCCACACCGTCCGGTTGCACCATGGTTGTAGAAGACTCAGGTTAGGTCACTCCCCACCCACCCCCTGCCGAGGGGTTTTGCAGCGGGCGCTCACCTGAGAACGCCACGAGACATTTCCCAGAGCATTTATGTGGTGACCCTACCGGATTAAGGCTGAACTTGATAGGAACGAAAGGGAAGCGCTACATGCTGGCCCAACATGGCCGCCGGGTAGCCACATAAATGCTCTGGGAAATGTCTCGTGGCGGTATCAGGTGAGCACCCGCTGCAAAACCCCTCGGCAGGTGATAAGCCCAGAAGATAGGGGTAGTGTCCGTGGGCTGGGTTGCACATTCAGCCATTTGACGAAGAGACCGATTTCCTAATAGTTATTGACAAAAACAAACAAACACAACAACAACAACAACAACAACGAGAGAGAGAGGGGGGGGGGGGGGGGGGGANGAAAATCGCATTTTTACTCGTTTTTAATTTTTTGAGGAGTACCCTAGAGGAATTCGGCAAAAGTGTAAATGGTGGGAATGCACTTCATGACGGTCGGGGCCTGTGTTCAAATTTTCGAAGCTCTTCCAACCTGCAGCGAAATTTGAGTTAGGGTGAATAAAAACGTAACAACAAGAACAACAAGATGTTGGAAAAATTCATTGTTGAAATGGCATATTCGGTCTTACATTATGCTGGGCTACCGCCCTTAAAATAATTATGACCTTCACTTCCTTATACTGGTTTTTCGTAAGGGATCTTGTTCCTGAAGCTGGTGCCCCATACACTGACCGCCATGTATACAGGGTGTTTATTGTAACTCTGCAAAGATTTTCAGGGGTAATTAAATAGAGCGGACCAGGCCTATGACACTCCTCGAATACGGTAGGTTAACACCTGTGTCCTGGCCAGACGGCGCTGGTGGCGGATGTCCCTCCATTGTCTGCCGCCATCTTGAAGACCCATTCCGGTGGCTGGCAAGTCAATCTGCCTACGGGTGAGTGCCAAAAAAAAATATGCCGAAAAATAAGTACGGTACTGCTCAGTACTGCTAGCTATCTTTAGTCATGTCTAAATAAAATAAATAGTGCACTTACAATATGCTCTTTTACAATCACCTCCTGCTCGCTTGACATTTTGGTGTGTCCAGGTCCAGAATGCCTTCTGCACATTTACCGAGCATTGCAAGTGTACTATTTATTTTATTTGGACATGACTAAAGATAGCTAGCAGTACCGAGCAGTACCGTACTTGGCATATTTTTTTTTGGCACCCACCCGTAGGCAGATTGACTTGCCAGCCACCGGAATGGGTCTTCAAGATTGCGGCAGACAATGGAGGGACCACTGGAGGGATCCGCCACCAGCGCCGTCTGGCCAAGACACAGTTATTAACCTACCGTCACCATACATGTAGGCGGGCTGTGTCAGGGGGCTGGAGGGGACCAAGACAAGTATTTTTGACATAGGAACCCATGTCCGGAAACGCCATCTTGAGAGAGTTCATAGACAAGGAACGGGTGCGCTCAGACGCGTCACGCGAGAGGCGCTAGATTTGTTGATAGATGGCGCGCAGTTGTTGCCAGGTTATGGCATGCCATATCGCATCGTTGTAAGTAAACAACAGCGCGATACGCCCATACGCCATAACCTGGCAACAACAGAACCGGTGTTGACTATCCGCGCGTCTCCTAGGAGGCGGACTTTAGTTGCTAGATGGCTCTGTTGTTGCCACGTTATGGCACATCGCATCGTTGGTTACTATCCGAGCGCCATTTATCAACGAAACAGTCCGCTCGCCTAGTGCCTCCCGCGTGACGCGTCTGAGCGCACCCGTTCCTTGTCTATGAACCCCCTCTAGATGGCGTTTCCTGACACGGGTTCCTATGTCAAAAATACTTGCCTTGGCCCCCTCTATTATCCCTGAAAGTCTTCGCAGAGTTACAATAAACACCCTGTATAATATTGTATGGCAAGAGGGAGACACGGTGGCCGAGTGGTTAGCGCCACAGCCTTCCGCCTCTAAGGTCCCGAGTTCGATCCCCGGATCGGACAGAGGATGTTTATGTGGATAGAGTTTCGATGGGTTCTCTCCGTGTTCGCATGGGTTTTCTCGGGGTTCTCCCGTTTCCTCCCACTATCAAAAATCCATCACAGCAAATGCAATGATTAAACATTAAAGTCGGTCACTTAAAAAGATGATCCCCTAAAAAGCCCAAGGAGGCTTATCACGGGGTATCCATTATTATATTGTATGGCAAGCATACAGAGTCCGACACTCTCCTTTAAAATACATTTCGATCTGCATTTATGAGATATCATTAATTTCAGGTAGAAGGTGTCGAAGAGAGGATGCAGAAAGGAATCCAGCAAGACATGAAGAAAAGGAGACACTTGGTGGGGAATGGTTGTCAGATTTGCATGAGGACATTTAGTTGTAAGAGTAATTTGAATAAGCACATGCGAACCCACACAGGGGAGAAGCCGTATTGTTGCAAGGTTTGCAAGAAGAAGTTTAGTCAATCAGGAGATTTTAATACACACATGCAAACCCACATAGGGGAGAAGCCATATTGTTGCAAGGTTTGCAAGAAGAAGTTTAGTCAATCTGGAAATTTGAATCAGCACATGCGAACCCACACAGGGGAAAAGCCACATTGTTGCAAGGTTTGCAAGAAGAAGTTTAGTCACTCAGGAAATTTGAATAAGCACATGCGAACCCACACAGGGGAGAAGCCGTATTGTTGCAAGGTTTGCAAGAAGAAGTTTAGTCGATCAGGAGATTTGAATACACACATGCAAACCCACATAGGGGAGAAGCCATATTGTTGCAAGGTTTGCAAGAAGAAGTTTAGTCAATCAGGAAATTTGAATCTGCACATGCGAACCCACACAGGGGAAAAGCCATATTGTTGCAAGGTTTGCAAGAAGAAGTTTAGTCAATCAGGAAGTTTGTATCTGCACATGCGAACCCACACAGGGGAGAAGCCATATTGTTGTAAGGTTTGCAAGAAGAAGTTTAGTGTATCAGGAAGTTTGAATCTGCACATGCTAACCCACACAGGGGAGAAGCCACATTGTTGCGAATTTTGCAAAAAGAAGTTTAGTACATCCGGGCAATTGAATGCGCACATGCGAACCCACACAGGGGAGAAGCCATATTGTTGCAAGGTTTGCAAAAAGAAGTTTAGACTATCAGGACAATTGAATGCGCACATGCGAACCCACACAGGGGAGAAGCCATATTGTTGCAAGGTTTGCAAGAAGAAGTTTAGTCGATCAGGAATTTTGAATGCGCACATGCGAACCCACACAGGGGAGAAGCCATATTGGTGCAAGGTTTGCAAGAAGAAGTTTAGTGAGTCAGGAAATTTGAATATGCACATGCGAACCCACACAGGGGAGAAGCCATATTGTTGCAAAGTTTGCAAGAAGAAGTTTAGTCGATCAGATGATTTGAATAGGCACATGCGAACCCACACAGGGGAGAAGCCATATAGTTGCAAGGTTTGCAATAAGAAGTTTAGTGAGTCAGGAAGTTTGAATCTGCACATGCGAACTCACACAGGGGTGAAGCCATATTGTTGCAAGGTTTGCAAGAAGAAGTTTAGTCAATCAGGAAGTTTGAATACGCACATGCGAACCCACACAGGGGTAAACCCATTCAGCGTGAGGTTTGCAAGAGAGAATTTAGTAACGAAAGCTCTCTGAAATTCTACATGAGGATTCATTCAGGAGCAAAACCATACAGTTGCCTCATTTGCAAGAGGATGTTTAGGCGCACATCAAATCTGTTGTCTCACATGATAGCTCACACAGGTGAGAAGCCACATGGTTGCCATATTTGCAGCGAAAGGTTCATTAGGCCAGGACTGCTGAAAAAGCATGTTAAAGTCCGTTTACTGAAAGAATGAACACACGTCACAGTTGACGTCACGATTTTTTATGCATGGACTTGTGCGCCCCGTGTGACGTCACGCAGGCATGCCACCGCAAACCGTAAACAGTAGTGACGCGTTACCAACGGATTTCCCAACCCGCAAGGTTGGCACTAGCTACGGAAGATCAGGGGGGGAGGAAGGAGTTGCAGTGGGGTTGGGGCGGGCAACTGTGACGTGTGTTCATTCTTTCAGTAAACGGACTTTAGAACACACACAGGAGAAAAGTGATTTGTGTTTTACGTGTAAGTGACCTGCATTCTTGAAGGCCATGCAGTTAGTCAACTTACCTACACACTCCATGTTCGCTAGTGTCAGTTTTTATGATGGGCTCTGAGGGCATCATTGATGAAGGTGGATGAAGGATTAAGAGGAATCCCACCAAAAACCTTTCTGTAAAAAAAAGGCCAAGTTCTGACTGCTTGGCCGTCAAAAGTGGTGAGATCTGAAATACGGCCAAGTTCAATGTCGTTGTCAATTACTGGCATTCTCAACTTCTTCAACCTAAACCACTAACTTTATTTTTCCAGGTTGACCTTTAGTTTAATAATCAAAAAATTTTAATGGAATTTCTCCTGATGTCACTTGGCCATTGCTATTAAAACATTGAAAGAGTTGTAGAATTCAACAATACTTCGGACATGATCAATGGCCAAGGGACATCACGAGAAATTACATTAAATTTTTTTGATTATTAAACTTAAGGTCGACCTGGAAAAATAAAGTTAGTGGTTTAGGTTGAAGAAGTTGAGAATGCCAGTAATTGACAACGACGTTGAACTATTTCAGATCTCACCACTTTTGATGGCCAAGCAGTCAGGAGAACTTGGCCTTTTTTTACAAAAAGGTTTTTGGTGGGATCTCACCTCTTTTTGTAGGCAGGAGTGTATAAATTATAAGGAAGTTCGGGGTGCCCCCTATACGGTAGGGCGTGGAAGCAATGGTCCGTATGTAAAACTTTTTTTTCTTTTTCTTTTTTCTTTTCGCTATCTTTTCTTCTGATTTGGTATGATCGCTCTTGGTATGATTTTCTTCTGCTTTCTCATAGTACGCTTCCTTTCTTTCTGTTCTGGTTGTGCGAATTGGACATCTGCTACACCTCATCGCATAGCCCATTCGCGATCCTTAACCACTCCTGTCGACGCCTTATTAGCCCTTTTGAGCATGGATAAGTCTGGTCGGTAAATAGATCTCAATCTATCGTACTCCAGAATAGCTGACTCTTGAGCCTTGATGTTAGTAAAGGAGGCATTGATGAGATGCACTCCGTTGAGACTTGACCGCACGAAGAGACAGAGGAACCAATGTCGATGAGTTCATTAGTGAGACTAAAGCCTTGGCTCTTGTGTACCGTAATGGCATACGCCACCACAAATTGGGAATATTATAGTTCCCTGTACACATAGGCTCTATTGATGACCTCGAATTTTGTATTTGTATTTGTCTTAAATATTTGTATTTGTTACACGCTTTATATTAGCTTCACTGCGAGTGATGTCTGTCTGCACTTGTAGCGCGTTCGCTTTAGTTGTCACATCGCTCCTTCCATGCGGTTCGCCTTCCCACACCATCTAACGGTGGGTATTCACATTAGGGGTCACTTTCGCCACCTCAACACCAGATGGCGGTAGTAGTCGCTACTTCCACACTTTCGCCACCTCAACGCCAGATGGCGGTAGTAGTGGCTACTTCCACACTTTCGCCACCTCAACGCCAGATATATACACGCTTTATATTACCTTCACTTTGTCTGTGAGCAGATTTGTCTGTTTGTCGCTTTGTGAAAAGATTACAAATCAGTCTGCTGGCACCATTCACCTTACTCCCCATGTACTATCCATCTGTCATTCCTTCCACTTTATCACTAAAAACAAGTTAAAATAAAAATATCTAAAAAACATTTTTAAGAACACGCTTTATATTTCCAAGTGCACTAAAAAGTAGAAAATAATTTTTCTTCCTCAATCTTCAGCTTTCTCTTTTACCTTGAACTGAACAGAAGATTAATGACTTTCTTTCCATGGAATTCAGCTACTGCAGTATTGTCTTGCTTTACTTACATTCTTAAGGTGGGTTTATACTCCGCCATAAGGGGCACTACGGCAGCTTACGGCACGCCTGCTGCTGTATCGCCAGCGCACTACGGCATGAATTTCAACTCCCTACGGCCGCTGCAAAAGTTGAACGAAATTCAACTTTTCAGCTACGTCATAAGGCCACTACGGCAAAAAAAAATGGTGGCTCCGCAAAGCGCCGCAATGCTTGCCGTATGTGTCCGAAAACTGGCTCATAAGGCATATTCCCGGAACGATTTGATTTTTGGCCAGCTAATATGTTCATTGCCGAGACCCATGGACGTTTTTAGTATTAAAAAATTTAAGTCCAAAATCCGTGGCAGACCGGAGCTGCGGACACCGCGGATACTAGAAATCCGGCAATGCTTGACATACAGTACACGTACAGTAGCTAGTATAAACCGCTTGCAGTAGCAGGCTCGCTTTCTTTACGGCGCTACTGCTACTTCTCGCCCCTTACATGACGAAAAATAAAGCGTGGGCACTTAATCACACATTATCTACTTCCATGGCATGAAATATAACCATGTACAGTATTAAAATTTTAGTGCCCACGATTTATTTTTCGTCATGTAGGCCGTATAAGAATAGAAGTAAAGCAAGACAATACTGCAGTAGCTGAATTCCATGGAAAGAAAGTCATGAATCTTCTGTTCAGTTCAAGGTAAAAGAGAAAGCTGAAGATTGAGGAAGAAAAATTATTTTCTACTTTTTAGTGCACTTGGAAATATAAAGCGTGTTCTTAAAAAGGTTTTTTATATATTTTTATTTGAAATGCAATCGCAGCTTCAGTCAGATAGGTAGCAGTATGCAGGAAGGGAGGGGGCGAGGAGATGAGAACGTGGGGAAGGCAGGAGGAGCACCAGCATAACTGGAATTTCACAGTAAAAAAGTAATCCATGGTAAAAATGCCGCATCTGGTAAAGCAGCAGCAGACTTCGTGAAAATATTTTCTTTTGAGCATTTAGACTCAAAAAAGTGCCGTTTTCAGATTTATTCTGGTGTTTGTTTGACAAGCTCTACCAGCATACCAAATTTCAGCATCCTAGGACCACTGGAAGTGCCGTATAATTTTGATGATCAGTCAGTCAGTCAGTGTCATATTTTGACCGTTTTGGGAGTTTTTGGGATTTTTAAAGTCGGAAATGAAGAGATATAAACATTGAAGTAAGGGGGTATTATTTTTAATCGATTTTTATCTACCCAAATAAAAATTTTGAAGCCACCTATGTTCACGCGAAGATTCGAGGGTGTCAAAATGACGTGAGTTGTGTCGGGTAAAGGTGGTCCGGCAGTGCGGCGAGAACTTGGCGGGGGCACTGCCGTGCCCCCTCATGGCAAGGAAAGGTGTGGAGGATCCCAAACAGGGGGAGGGCCAGAAGTAGTGGAAACTTGGTTTGTTGGCTCTCCCATTGAATTTACATGGCCCAATCTATATCGTAAGCATAAACTCAACGCTGAGCAAATGTTGCTCTGTAAATCCCCCTACTTTGTGCTCCGCTAAGGGAATGTGTGCTGAACTGTGTGACATTGTGGGCCAAGGAGTAGCCTACTGTGAGAGAGACCATGTCAGACTTGGCTCTCTGGAGGCTGCAGATGCCCATGGAGAGTGTCAATTTGGAACCTCGGGCAGATTTATCCAATCCTGTAAATGATTGTTAATAATTATTGGTAAATCGTATGCCATATCATCCAGGTTAACTTACATTTTGTGTCAGTGTTATGTTTGTAACCCAATTAGAATTCATTTTGCCACTGGGTTACGATTTTGCTGCCTAAGGATGTCTTCCAGGATCAATTTTGCAGTGGCTCACAATTTCTATTGGAAGTTGCTAATTATTGCAATATTTTTACTCTTGAAATGGCCACATCAAGAACTAGGAACCTTCCAAAAATTTTCACAATGATAGATGATGGCCAATTTTTTTAAAGTTTTCTACCTATTGCTAATAAAAAGCATTATCATTATCAGTATACCTAAAAGCCTTATACTCTCTCATAATTATTTTTAAAATAGAATATTAGAGCCTTATGTGTGTTCAGAATTTATCTCAGGTTCAGGTAGTGGTTGAAACGTGTCTGACTAGTACACATCCAGTTGGAATTCCTGTGCCTGGTCTTCCATCCACATGTGGGATCGATGCCATGTTGAGTTGCTGCGCTTTGTCAGGCTAGAAAGGGTCCTACAAGATCCTACCCCACCGCTCCTGGCACTTCAGTGTGTAAGTGACCTTCCATCTGAAGCACATGAGAGTGTCCGTATGAAAGTTGTTTTATTTGGACCGTGTTATTAAAGGTTGCCACATTGTTATAGTTGTAGTTTTGTATTCTGAACTAACAGTAAGTTGTGTAAAAAGTGGCTAATGATGTGATGTGGGGTGAGATGTCACTTATTGTTGGGGAAAATAGGTGAGCAATGAATAGCATCAAGATAGCATTGTCAAATGTGAGATTACCAATGTAATGCTGATGTAATGGTACAGCAATTTCTGGAAAGAGTTTGGGAGGATGTGTTGTTGTGTTGCAAGAATAATTTCATTGGAGAGTGTGCCCCCTTCACAAGGAAGGACATGTTTTTGTATTATTACTCGGAAGAAACAATAAAAATGTGAGGTGTCGGAAAAGGATGCATCGTTATGCTAATGTGTGTGTCTTGTCATTCCAAGGCATGAGAAGATTGTGTTACACCATTTTATTCTGATGACGTAGTGCATGCGAGTGTTTTCCTATTCTGATCAGTAATAAGTGCAATATCTGAGTTGCAAAAGTGAAGGTCTACAGCATGCTGCTTCTCTTTACTCTAAGTACAGGCTGTAGTTTCAACCCATTTTTGGCTCATATTTTTACACTACTGGAATAATTGACCCGCATTATCGCCGATTATCGCTATGGTCTCAATTCAATTTGAAATTGCAGATGTATGGACCGCAAGTGTAAGGTGAAAATAAGGCTCATTTGCACTTGAGAATGATTGATTTATCACGAGGCCTTTGACCTTGGCGACCATTCCAGGAGGCAAGCAAGATACAGGGTGTTCCAAAAGGGCCTGTCGATTGCTGTTGGGATCTTTTGCAGTGCTGCTGCTTATTACGAAGCAGTTACCTAGATCGGTTTCATTCAGTGGTAAATAGTATTAACTGTACTGTTAGGTTATGTGTGCCCATCTTTTTCAAACCTGCACGGAATGCGTGGCATGCGCAAAGTGTGTTCATTCCAGTTACGTCAGTGACATGAGATGTCCATTGTTGCCATGGGCCATTAAAATCCAGCAATACGCGCTTGAATGGACGATTAAGTTGGCATGTTGTTAGCAGCTACAGTTGAATCGGGATATAACATACTTCAAGGGGCCGTGGAAATCAGTCTGTTATAACCAAGGTCGTCTGTTATTATACCGGAATACACAGGCCATATGTGAGACAGTGAGAGTTTGTCAGGACCGGCCTTTCGAGGCTGTTATATCCGGATTCAACTGTAATAAGTGATTGTTAAGATATCTACTGGGTGTGCCACAAGTCTAGAACCACAGGAGCTTCCTATTACATAACGTAGGTTATGGATATGTTTTTTTCTTTTCTTTTTTTCTTTTCTTTCTTTGTTATACCCCTTGCTAGAGCCCTAGGGCCTCTTAGGGAGCGGAATACCACCATTTGTGCAGGGGACAGGATATGGAACTGCTATGGTTCCAGACTTATTGAGGGACACCCTGTAGAAACATATCGTAACTAATTTCAAATAAGCAGCGTAGCGCCAGTTAGTCCATCTAGTGGGACAAATGTTTCAGATCATACTGTAATATGCAGAAGTGGAAAGTACGCAACCTTGGGAGGTTTGGTGTGATGTTATATCATTATTGTTATGTATGTACTAGTGATGGCAAGTTCAAGTAAATCTCATGACTTCATGTGTCTGAATACAGCGATGTATCTCCTGATCAAATTAAAGTCATGCAAGTAGCCACCTGCAATGCAATTATTGCCATGGTAACCACCCACCAGAATGACTTGGAACAAATTGGCACAGAGGGTCTCTCCAGGTAGCTACAGTACACCAAGTGTGAGATGCTGTGACAGCACTAGTCATTGTGTAGATGATGGAGCATTTTCAGGTCACAAAATATTGTTGGCATACAAGTGAAACACAAAGATTTCAATTTTAGCAATTTGAATTATTCATTCCACTAATGTAGTTTCTTTAAATGCTCAGTCACCTTATATCAGGAATTGTGTACACTTTGGCAAGAGGCCCAAAGGATATGTGAATGACCTTCTCTCCTTATTGTGGAGTGTGTATTTTAGTCAGCTATGAATGTATTCAACCATGGAACATGTAGTACTGCTGCCCCAAGAGCTTTTAATTGTCAGTTGCATTAACTCGACTACTGTACTACTGTAGTGCTAACTTCTGAAGTACTGATGGGCATTTCCACGCAAACAGAGAGATATTGTCAGTTCGTTAACGCAGGTTTTGTAGGCATGACTTGACCAAGTTGTAATTCCCTCATGCATAAGTTTTGCAGTCTTGAGTGCATCTGATTTTTCTTTGTAGGCTATTGGATCCAACATGCCTCCCTGTACTCTTTCCGACCTTGTGGAGGAGTTGAAGATCTACATATTTTCCTTCCTGGACACTGGAGACAAGATTAGGGCTTCCCTTGTGTGCAAGGAATGGAACCGGCTCATGGACACCCCTTCTCTTTGGACATCTCTGGAGCTGTCAGGCAGAAGGGTCACAGACATAGAAGCTGCTAACATTGTAGCAAATAAGCCTTGCTTGAAGACTTTGGTCCTGAAGGATTTTGCCGAAGGTGGTGACCATGTGCTTCAGTGTGCTGCTGAAACCTGCACTCTCCTGGAAGTGCTGGAAATGGTGAGGATTCCTCTTTTTAAAAAAAACTTGCTGATGGAGAATAAAGGATCATTAAGTTTTGATGATATGTAAAGCGGCGTTTACATGTGAGCGATTTGATCCCGCAATGTCATCACTGTACGATAACAATGCTGAGTAACCGGTATTGTTTGAGGCGAAAATCAATTGTTACTTTCACGTCAAACAATATTGGTTGCTTGGCTTGGCGACGACTGCTCGTCAGATCGCTCACATGTAAATGCACCTTAAGGGCCTTGTTACCCACAAGAGATGTAATATTATTTACCCTTGTCTTCTGACTGTAATTACCAGTTTTGTATTTTCAAAGAGCAAGCAACAAACCCTCCAAAAATGTGTACATGACCGGGAGGTTGCAGTTGTTCCATTTTTATTGATGCATCATGGTAGTCAACTGAAGAGCTGTTTCATTTTTTAAATTCCATAATCTTGTTGTTGTTGTTGTTGTTGTTGTTGTTGTTGTTGTTGTTGTTGTTGTTGTTGTTGTTGTTGATGATGATGATGATGCTGATTATTATTATTGTTATTGTTATTATTATTATTATTATTGTACATTATGCACTGTGCACTTATGGGAAGTCTTTTTGGGAGACTGATAGGACGTTATAAGAACTGGCCATGGAGTTAGCGTAGTGGGTGTGAAGGATAAGAAGGGTGACATGCCGTGGGATGGTGAAGACTGAAGAGGCGAAAGGCCGTTAGAGTATTTTAAGGACTTGCTGTCAGCAAGTGATAGGCTAGTGTTGCTGTATCTGTAAGCTTAATTGGGGATGATGTACCAAGTAATGGTGGTTGTGGGGATATTAGTAAGAAGGAAGTTGCAGCTGCTGCTTAGGAACTTAAACTGGGTAAATCCTCTGGGGTTGATGCTATTTCTTCAGAAATGGTGAGGTGTGGCTGGGATGATGTAGTTACTTTTTTGACTAATTTATGTAGGGTTTCTTTTGAGAATGATGGAGTTCCTAGGGATTGGAGGGATGCTATTATAGTACCTCTGTATAAGGGTAAGGGATCGAGATTGTGTGTGACTGCAAGAATTATCGTGGCATTAGTTTGTTAAGTGTACCAGGAAAGGTGTATGCTAAGGTTTTGATAGAAAGAGTTAAGAGGGTCACAAGTCAGAGAATACTGAATATTCAGAGTGGGTTTATGACGGGTAAGAGTTGTGTAGATCAGATATTCTGTATGAGACTCGTGGTAGAAAAGTATTTAGCTGTAAACGAGAAGGTTTATGTTGCCTTTGTAGACTTAGAGAAAGCATATGACACAGTAAGTAAGCGGAAAGTTTGTGGGAAGTTCTGGGTCTCTATGGAGTGAAGGGTCGCCTGCTGGAGGCTGTAAAGTCATTGTTTGAAGAGAGTAGAGCTTGTGTTAGAACTAGTGGGGGTTTCTCTAACTGGTTTAACATCAGTGTCGGGGTTAAGCAGGGTTGTGTCATGTCTCCTTGGTTATTTAACTTGTACTTATATGCATGTGTAAGGGAAGCAATGATTGAAGGTGTAGGAGTGCAGTGGGTCAGTGTCTTAAGCGTGTTGCTAGTGTTAAGCCGAGACGTTCATGTGTCAATAGGACCATGGACGTGGCTAAGGCTAAGGTTGTTTGTTTGTTTGGATAGGTGTAAATGGCGTAGGTTAATTAATGGGTAGAATATTCACGGGTTTGTGAGGAATGGCAGTGTCCATTGAATTCTTCCGAATGGCTAGAATGTTTGCAGGTTGGTGCGGAGGAGTTGGCGTCTGGAAGTTCATACTCGGGCTCTGGTTGCTGTGCAGAACTACAAGTTTGGCAAATATCTCTTGCACAGTAATGCATAGGTTGACACCGGTAGGCCTAGTCATGCTTGTAAGGGTGTCTGCCTCTTTCTGCCCTGCACAGCGCTTGGAGTTCAGGTGTGGATTTCCATATGCTGGTTCTTCTCGCTGGCCTGTGGGTGTTCTAGTCGTTTGGAGGAGCATATTCTAGTCACATTGGAGGAATTTAACAGTTGCTGATTCCTCTTCCGGGGGGGTCGGGGGTGGGGGTGGGGGGAGACCAGGGCCGGCGCGACGCGGATAGCAGGCTATGCATGGCAGGGGGCGCCGAAGAAAAGGGGCGTCACCGCGGGCGCGGAGCACTGCATTCACCTAAGCTCGTGTGACTTTGAACCCCCCAAANCCCCCCCGAAACAACATGAGGGCGCCGAAATTAAGGCTGCGGGGAGGGTGGGGGGGCGCCGGAAACCCCAGAACTGGCCCTGGGGGAGACACTTCATTTTATTCTCAAAGTACCGCATTGCATACTGTAATATTTACATTTAATATTGAGAGTTGTCATCTGAGATGGGCAGGGGTGGGGGGGCGGGTTGTTTATAGACTGTTTATTTTTACAAGTTTTAATTTAGTTCATATTTTGGGTTAGGTTGTGGCTACGGTCATCGCTGACTACCCCTTATAGGGAATGTCATGATGGTGATGATGATCTTGTTGATATGCAATGCAAGGATGATATTACTCTTTACAGGTCAGGATCGCCATATTTGATTCCGACACCTTAAAAATTGTGGCTGACAGATTTCCCAAGATTTAGGAGGTTGTTATTTTTGGGCACCATGAGCCTGTGGGATCTGCATTCTTTGCAAACATCTTTGCTGGCACCAAGCTGGTCGCATACAGTGGAACTTGCAAGATTCTGGTGCCACCTGATGTGATGCCAAGATTGCCAACTGAGCTACCGCAACTGCCTGTCTCACATGTCTCAGGCTCACTTGAGGAGAAAGAAGAATGGCCAAAGCTCATGAGCTATATGGAATGTGTTGACTTCCTTGAGATCCTGTCGATTGATGGAATGTGTCGACAGCAGTCATACAGGCATATGTTGCCTCTGGACACTGCAAGCCTGACCATCGTTTTAGGGCAAGAGAATGCACCCAGCCCAAGTTTGCTGGCCCGAGTCAGGATGCTCAGCAACATGAAAGATTTCCGCTTGTATATGTCGCCATCCATTACCAACCCTGCCTTTCTTGACCGCTGCGCCAGCATGATTTTGCCAGTCCTGAGCAACATCTTGTCAGAGAGGTGGTTTCCGAACTTAATCAATCTGGAACTGTGCAACCTTGGTCTCCTGGGTGACACCTTCGCCTGTGTGATTGCCTGCAACTGCCCTGGTCTTATCAGAGTGAAGCTGGGCCTCACTTCCGTCACCATGACTGGGCTCGTGAACATTGCAACTAATTGCCCCAAACTCAAAAAGCTTCATGCCTGTGGACAGGGATGGGCACTAAATACTTGAATGTAATTAAATACTAAATACTAACTACTGCAAAAAAATGTAATTAAATGCTAAATACTAAATACTGCACAAGAAAGTAATTAGATACTAAATACTAAATACATCAAAAGTATTTAAATACTTTCGTAAATACATTTCAAATACATTTTTTGTTAATCTATTTCTTGCCATCATTATTTGGATAAAAAATGAAAACATAGCATATTTCTATTATTACGAGGCGCATCCAGAAAGTAAGGTCCATTTTTTAATTA
>JYFJ02005663.1:0-23560 GCA_000934665.2 Catajapyx aquilonaris
GTGTCATATTTGGTTTCAGTGACAGCAAATTATATGTAATCGACACCTCACAAGCCACACATCATATGCAAATACCTTTAGACATTTTCAGGTATGACAATTTCAAAGTGGCGGCCATAGGTCACAAACTAGTGACCTTCGGACCTTCTGAATATGACCCATCGTCTTAGCGACCTCGAATTATGCTACAAGGATACCAAACACGTCTACTATTCGCTTACGAGTGGATATCCCCACCAAAGGGTTTAAGTTGAAACCCAATATGGCGCCCCACAGGTCACCGGATGCATTATTCCGAATTTTTATTGTCATTTTCGGTTTCAGTGACATCAAATTATATCTAAACGATACCTCCCATGCCACCTTTTAGTCGCAAATACCATTAGACATAGCCCAGTAGGGTAATTTCAAGACCAATCGACTTGTCGACCTCGAAATATGCGGAAATGACACCAACATTGCCATGGAGAGGCAATTTGGAATTTACAAAAAATAAATGACCTTTTTTCAAAAATGGCCGCCATTTGACCCCACAAGGTCAGGGGACAGGGTGCTGCGGGTCAAATTGATCGTCTTGGTCTATAGAACGTCTGTGCAAAGTGGCTTGCTTTCTGCAAGATTTTGCAGCATATGACCGTTTTTCCTGTTGTACCGCTTCCACTACTAGTCGTTAGAGCCCGGTTCCTCCGCTTTGAATATGGTGAAGGTTACCGTTGGTTCGCGATTGACGACAGTCGTCACTTCCGCCACCGACTGGTGCTGTGTTTCCTTTCTGTCTGGTGGAGTGGCGGGGCTTACTGGATGCTCGGCCCACTTCCCCAGGTCCATGCTTGGAATCAGGTGACTCTTGCAAGGGATGCGGGGATTTCTGAAGAAATATGTAATAGGAGGGGGATAAGTACTAACATTAATTATTTTATATCAGCCCAATAATGATCACATTATTTTACAGAGCACAGAGGAAACCGGAACCATTCCAAATAGGGTTGGCTTTGATGCACTTACACAAAATCTATCTGGACCGGGTCCACTTACAAAGCGAACCAGGCCCGGGTAGGTGGCGTCACACTGTTACGAACAAATTAGTATTTTAAGAGGTTAGACAATTCCGCAAACCCGATGATACATAATATTCTTACTGTATTGGAGATCAGAAGGGCGTACGTGGCTCGTAAACTAACGAGTGTAGTGCCCACTGGCTACACTCGTACTCCGATTTAACTTTGGACTGACGTCACTTATTTACTAATGGCAATGATGTGTACGTCAGCCTGAATTGAAAACATCGGAATACATGATTCATGCACTGTACTTATGCTTGTTATGCATGCCCGTGCATGCCACTATCCTCGGTGATCAGTTGTGCATACTACCAAAAAACCCTAGTAGCCTACAGATACTGGAGTACACTATTGGCAGTAATTTTTTACCCAGCAATACAACAATATTATTATCCAGTAAATACATTGAATAGTAATCATTAAATAAACAATCCAAAGCCAAAAAGGCTCAACGAAGTAAAATCACTAGAGAGTAAAATAACAGCCATAGATTGAGGTACTCTGGAGTGAAATAACATCAGGCACTAAACTCTGATATAAAGGAAGGCATCCTAGAGAGTCTGACTGGTATTAAATATGCATGACACCTAATTTCGTTGGACCACTCGAAATGTTTGGTGCATATGGTGCTTCACAGAGTCTATAGCCTCTATACCGTGAAAAGTGAAAGCTAGGAATGCACGACAATGTTCCTGACAGATGCGATAGGGGATCAGAACGTTGCTAATTTTCAGTTTTCTTTTCCATGTTCAAAAGGCCACAGAAGGAGCCTCTGCAGCGATTTTTGTGTTAAATTTCTAAGGCTGGCAGAAAAGAGTGTCTTTTCGTCACGTGTTTCTAATCAACCGGATAGTTAATAATATGCTAGATGTGGTTATATTATTATATAGCCCTTCTGAAGAGTTGCCACACGATCCAAAAAAGGACTGCACAATCATCTACGTAGTTTATTAACTATCAGGTTGATTAACATATGACTCAAAATGATAATGTGATTTGTCAGCATTAGAAATTACATTTAAAAAATCACTGCAGGCCCTATCTGTGGCCACTTCTCCTCCATAATATGTGAAAATCATGCGTAGATGTACCGTAAATATAGAGTTGCCAAAGTTGCCAAAGTCACTTGTTTTAATTTTATCACGGCAGGTATCGTTCAAATACTTACTGCAACTGCGACTGGCAACTTAGCTGTTCCAAAAGCACATGAAAACATAATCAAAGACAAGCTTGGGCCAATTACATCAAGCACCGTTTTCACCAAAATGTTTAGAGGACCATACTAGATTTCCTTCAGATCAGTTTTCAGAAAATTGAAGCGTAATAACTGTCCACGAAAAGTGTACAGTGTTGTATTGCTTACAGGCTGTGGTCTGGCAGGATCATGACGTAAGGTTGTACCATGGATATCTTGTCGCTGTTGTCGCACACGATGCGCGACAGTCGCACCTTACGGATCTCCTCCAGCTGGTCTGAAAAAACTAACGTCATCAATGGGGTCGGGTAAATCATACAACGCAGTGGTCTCAAATCACAAAAATGGTTTCGAACAAAACAGCTGACTTGGTGAGCCGCGTGTGATGGAAGATACGTATAGTCCACCAGTTTTGGACAAATGAATTTTCGAGCTTCAAGCAGGACATTGCAAGCCATTTTTTTCCGACGGTGAGCATGAGCATGCCGAACTCCCCGCCGTACCTTCTGTGAATGAAGAAGGCCAATCCGGATTCTCGTACCAGAAGCGGTCGCCATTCCTCAGGTTTCGAAATGTCATGGCGATGATGCAGGCGAAGGACGGGCCCAGCATGCTTCCGTCTGTTGGATGCTCCGAGATGCCTCCGGACCAAAGATCGATGTCCTCGGGAGACCTACCGGTAGGTTCAGACACACTTGGTAGCTGGTGTGCAGCTGGCACTAGTTTATACTACATCCTGGCACTACAGTCATGTAACCACCGAGACATTTAATAATAATAATAATAATAATAATAATAATAATAATAATAATAATAATAATAATAATAATAATAATAATAATAATTTATTGTATATATCCCTCCCCTACAAACATATAGTTCAAAATGGAGGGACTCTCCATACTACTGTACATTTTCCCTTACAACCGGCCCTTACAACCGGAAATATATTATCAGAATAAACACGTGACAGGAATTCGGAAATGTATAAACTTAATATATCAAATTATAATATAATATCACAAAAAGGTGATTTCGCTACCACTGCTTTAAAGAAATTTTATGACTTAAATGCATCTTCCTTATGAATGTATATACAGGGTGTATCTGAACTCAGTTCCCCGACGTATATGACTGCCTTCCTAGCCACCAGAGGATCGATTTAAGTATAGGAGTCATTATGTTTGGCCGCCGCATTACGGAGATAATTGCCCGCAAACANCCCCCCCCCCCCGAAATCCTAGAAAGTGGTTGCCAGACCCAAAAGAATATGCAAAAGTGGTCGAAATCTATGGAAAATTGAACACCGCGTAGAAGAATATATGGTATTGTAAGTATTATGGAAAAAAATGTACACAACTTAAACGAAAACGAAAATTCGCGCGCTCACGCGCGTGTGAGTGGTTATCAAGGTGGTTATTATATGCAGGGCTTACTGTAGAGCTTGCTTATAGCCGATGTGCTTTAGGAAGATTCCCCTCTACTTTGTCAGCTACATTCACCTAAGTTTGTGTGACCTTGAACACAAAAATTTCTCCCGCGGAGGGATTTATTATTATTATTATTATTATTATTATTATTATTATTATTTATTTATTTACTTATTTAACCCCGTGATCGAGCTCGGGGGGGGGGGGGGGGGGGGGNGGGAGGTAGCAAACCCCCTCCGAACAAAAATCCTGCGTACGGCCCTGCCTGGTGCCCATTATGCCATTGGTACATGGCTGTCGGTGGGGGTCGGATTCACCCTGTATAAACTTCCTAACCGAGGAGACAGGAGGATACTCGCTACGCGGTGAGAAGGTTCGAAATATTATTTTGGCCATAGCTCGAAAAAGCAGCAGAAATTTGCAATTCTGAGGATACATTCTCACACTTGCTCAATTGAATAGCTCTTATAAAGTGATTTTACGCTGAGAGCCAAGGTTTGGTGAGCCTTATTGCGTTCTTTGGCTGGCTCAGGATTACCAACTTGGAACAGTAGCGTTGGAAACATTTCAACGGATACGGATTGTCACCATTGTCAACTAAAATAATTATGAAACATCACAGAATACAGTAGGCTATTTAATAGCCTACTGTATTCTGTGATGTTTCATAATTATTTTAGTTTTTAGGTGTACTAGTACACCTGTAGTGGTACTCCTTAGGTATCCTTAGGGACCGTACTCTTTGGTAGGCCTACTTCTTGAATTTTGGCACTCCAATGTACAGTGGAGTGGTTAACCCCTTGATTTATGCTTTCAATGAGGATCTAGAGACTACCTTCCTCCGCAGTACCAACCTGTAGACCTGGGAATAGCGATGTGCGGTGTGGTTGGGCATGAACTGAGCCAACTGTGACCAGGTGTCTGGAGAGGAGAGTCCGCATGCGCGCCTGAATGCCATGAAAGAAGGGACACCATGCTCCCTGGCCCTTTGCATGTTGATGGAGGCCAGGTCCATCCCAAATGGCTGGCCCTGCTTCTGGAAGAGGTGGTTGGTCACCTGCTGGGTCACAGAGTCGTCCATGGCCTGGGCCACCTGGTTCACCAGGCCAAGGGTCAGCTCGTCGCAACGACCAGCCCTGTACAGGTCAAAAGGCTGCCGGAGCATACCGCTCAGGTCGTCCTCGCCTAAAGCATTTAAAAACACATGTAGCTGAAACACAGTCGTTTCACATCTTCATCATGTCGTTTGGTACGATACGTCGCGTCGCGTCGTGACTTACCGATGAACCGATGCGAGTAGCTCCACCTCTGAACCTTGGAGGGAAGCAGTGAGTGTCCGAACCTGAATGCTGCTGTGATGAAGGACGAAGGCACCGTGGCCTCTGTGTCCGGGTCGTACCCCGTATAGTACCCTGACTGGTCCAGGATTAGTCCGAACCGCTGCATCACCGTCTTCCCTAGGACCATCGGGAGGAACTCGTTGAAGGTCACGTGCTGGGTGACCGCTGCCACGATGTGACGGGACTCCTGCACAGGTTTGGACAATATTATTATTGGTGACATACCATACACAACTCCTATCCGGACCTGGCTCTTCTGCAAAGCTAACCGGGTCAATATCATCAGGAGCAGCATGACGAAAGAATCCAAAATGGCTATTCACATATCACACTTATACCTGGTACAGCCTTTCGTCGTCCCAGTGCGGGTTGATCTTGGCAAGTAGTCTGGCGATTCGGTTGTGCTCTCGCATGAATATGACATGCAACACTGCCAGAACCAGCTGCTCGTTCACCCTGTTGTCTCCTGAGAATGAGAAATTGAAACATAAGTGGGTGATTATGTGGGTTCAAAGCCAATTTCAACTAACAGTCATCCTTAAACTTTTGGAAAGCGATACTGACTAAATAACATGTTAAATTTTATACTGTACGTGTAATACAATGATAAGAAAATGTCAACGGCTCCAGATAATTGCAATAAACAATTGCATCCAACAATATTCAGAAAATTTGCCGAGTAAAAACCCCCCTATACGCATCCAATTGGGTATGTAAGTTACTTGTAGAAAATAAAAAGCTTATTTTAAAACAATGTTGATGCATGGACTTTTCTAATATTTAGCTACCCCAAGTATAGGGAGAGGAAACAAAAGCTCCGAGAGTCTACACAATGCATACCCTTAAAAAACAAAAGCGTAAAGTTTTACGCAAATGTGAAATATGTTTTATTAGCCTACTGTCTGTCCATTTCAATTTCGCGAATGACGGCATTTCCTGAGTAAAATACTACGTACCGTATCTGAAAGTCAAATTGAGTTTTCGAAACAATAAATAAATAAATAATAAATAATAAATATATATAAAAATGTCATCAAGCTGTTCACTTGTACCTGCAAAGAAGCAAAAGATATCGTCCGATGGCCTGAGACATCCGTCGTCCGGTTGGTCTGTCTTGAGCGGAAGGAGGTCCTTCAGACGGAGGGTCCTGAAGGCGGGCATGGTCTTCAGCTGACCTCTCTCGAAGGACCTCAACTGTCTGCCGATGGACTCGCTCGAGCCGTACACAAAGTTAGCGTCCAGGTAAGACGATATCGCGTTCATCTGCACGCGGGGACCTAAGGTCAGAGTGGCAGTCATCATCATCACCACTACAGCAATGATAACAACACAACAATAATGTCACAAATTTATTTATCACGGGTTTCTGCCAATGACATTGAAAAAATTGACCGCTCAACCGGCGGCCATCTTGAATAGAATTGAACATCCGGCGGCCATGACTTACTAGACTACTAGAGGGAAAGAATTGCCGGAAATTTCGTAAGTTTAAAATGAGGCTTTGCTAGGACATCAAGTTCATAGGGTGATTATAATCAACAAATATTTAACAAATGGTTTTAGATTTCGGATTCAGCTTGTCTAAATAGATTCCAAGTTCAACGTCCTATAGGGGCCGTCCATAATCCGCGCGGACAAGTGAAGGGGGGGAGAGGGGTTGCACTTTGTCCGCTTTTGTCCGTACAGGGGGGTAGAAGTCAGTTGTAGTCTTGTACGCGCGGACAATAAACGTCAAATGAATATTAAGGACTAGGCCGTTTTTTAGTCAGACCTCTCAAATATACCGTCATGCCTCTGAAAAAAGGAATTTGTGTGTAGATATCAAAAAATAAAAAATACCAATATATTGAAAATAACACTTTCAGTGTGGCGAAGCGGGGGCAGGGGTCAAGGAGGCCATGTCCGCGCAATTTTTAGGGGGGGGGGAGGTAAATTGTCCGCTTCTGTCCGCAAAGGGGAGGGGGGAGGTACAAAAGTGAAAAAATCTGTCCGCGCGGATTATGGAAGGCCCCATATACAGGCGGCCACTTCCGGTCTCCAGGGTTCACTCTATCCTTGTTCATGCGGGTAACCGTATATGATTTAGATTTTGAAATTAGTTTCCTGAAGTATAATTATCACAATAACTATCAAAAGCCCTGAATTCTGCCAAGTACTGTACAAGCAACCACCCAAGCAAACTGCATTTGAAACGTGATTTGATTTACTATGGCCGCCATGAGAGTAGAGGGAAAAACAAAGGGTTTTGTCGGCTTCAGGATGATGGCTCTGGCGGCATTGGGTTAAGCGGTCTATTTTCTCTATGCCATTGGTTTCTGCCCCTTCGAATAAGATGTCAGCAATGTGAAAATAACAAACTAGACCTATTCACACTTGAGGTTTGTCACAATTCGTGCCTTTTTAGAACGCCACTTTGTCCATTATTGAAATAATCCAAGAGCGTCCTTATAGACCACGTCGTGTGCATTGGCTAATGGTGTTAATCAATGCATGATGTAGTGTACAATATGCCCTACCGATGCGACAGTCGATTCGTACTCCTGCTTCGGACCTGGCAAAGTTGATGCACTGCTGCTTGTGCTTCCGGTAGAAGGTATCGTCCGGGGGTATCCTGATGGGCATGCAGTTTGGGTGCGGAGGACGACGGGTACGGGGGTACGCCCCACCCGGACAGCATTCAGGGTCCTTCTTATTGCGGTCTGAAACGCAGCTCATCAAGCATTACACTCCCCAGTTCGTACAGTAGTTGTCCACATACCCCGCAAGCTCCCACAATATGCAAGTGAGTGTAGTACAGTTATACCTTTGGTCTCGACTGTCAAGGTGAGGTCGTGATCAATGATCTGACCCCAGGCGACCAGCATGAGCGTGGCTGAGTGATCGTGCACGTCCACCTCCTTGTGCACATGAGCAGACACACGTCTCGGGCTAGGCAAGGGACTGCCGTCCACCGAACTCGATCTGGGACTTCCTATACCTGCATCGGAGTACATACAACGCAGGGGTCATACACACGGCACCCATGAAAATGGACCCGTTCCGGACCGGGTCCGGACCGGTCTGAACATTGGAGTAATTTTTAGGATTAGGTAACTTGTTATCTACTCTCCTAGTCTGGTCACCCTGAATAACTAACCTGAACCCCCCCCCCCCCCCACACACACACACACACACCCACATCAACATAATTATATAGTAACAGATCAACTACCCACGTGGATAACCTACCCAGAGACCTAATTCTGAAATTATTTCAGATCCGTTAGGCTGGTGATAATCCAGTGGCTAAGTCACAGCCGAACTAAGCCCCGCAAGTAAAAAATAGTCAAACAGGGTGAACGTGATTCAAAATTTCCATTTTACGAAGATATGATGAAGATATTAACCCACAACTGTGAAATTATTTAATTAGGTATTGAACCATGCTGGACGAAAGGGTGAGTATAAATAAATTTTTTCTGTGCACAATACTACGTAGGAGAAATTACGATTTAGTTACGTGCGGCCATGTTCACCCCATCTTACGTGCGGGAAACGAGTTCTGCTAGAGTTTTTAAATGTGTTTTTAAGGAACGGCGTACGTAAGCTGTAACAAATATTACCACCACTGGAAAGGTTCACCTTCACCTCCTAAAAATGAACAAGACACTTGCTTTGCAATTTCTTGATTTAAAAAATAAGTTTGCACACTATGAAAATTTGGTGGTTTCATAGGGTAGCCTTTAACATTTATTTCCTTGCTTACCTATGCCGACACAGGTGAATTATTTTGGTCTACAGCATGGTAAGCGCTGCCGCAGTGGCATGAGGTCATTGAGAGGCTCATTTTTATGACACATGTTACCTTAAATATTCATTAATGACATTTTTGAAATTGTGGCCAAGTTCACCCAGCCGGCCAACGTCACCCCATTTGACGGTACGTGGAAATTAAACGATCCCTCTCTCCATAACGATGTAAGCATGAAGAATTTCGTTTCATTTTTTATGTAGAAATTACAGGAGAGTGCATCAACCTAAATAGTGTATCGGTTTCGGAACGGGTCCAGCTGTATAATTATGAATGCCCCACGTGGATGCGAGCGAGAGAGCATACCGTCTCCGTAGGCGACTGGCAGCAAGCGTCTGAAGGGCGTCATGGCAGCCCCCCACTGGGGGTGCTTCAGATTGTTGCACCTTCCGTCTAGGGAACGGTGTCGCGCGGGCTTGCCGCAGTCGGACGCAGACGACGTCATCATGCGGTGCGGGCAGTAGGAAGCCACTGGCCCTATCCGGTCTGTGGCCATCAGGGGAAGTCCTCCCCACGTCGCCTCCTTGCCCAGGCCATATCTGCAGTCCAGTTCAAATAAAAACATCATTATTGTTGTGAATCACCCTGAATGACGACAAATATTAATTAGTGATGCAAGTGCACTGACTGCCTGGCGATGATCCTGGCTGTGGTCAGGAGGGCCATTCCTAGCTTGCCCATCTCTTGCGGTTTCATCCTGTCCGTGGAGCGGGCTGGTCTCACTAGTCCCACCCTCCTGCGGGCCAACTCCCAAGCCTTCGTCACGGACGTCGCTGTTACGCAGATGTCGCTGGACCTAATTACCAAAACACAAAGCACTTGAAAAGGGTCTACAAAGTGCGTCACGATGGTTATTGTCTTTATCCAATAAGCATCCCCGTCCTAGGTCACATACAGTCCGTCGATCACGCATAGTAATTATAAAAAATATATTTATCTGTCAGACACATATTTCCATGGCATGATCCGTCACACCTGCTTTCACCTAACATGGACTGAAGTGACGGAATGTGACAAGTGGTGTATACAGGGTGGACAACTTCAAGTGTCGTTTTATAACGGCTATTAATAGAAGCGCTTTACGATTGACGTAGCAGCGAAGTGTAAAATGGCCCACTTCGGCGCCATCGAAAATATTAGCTGCCAATTGGGTGCCCTATTGGCAGCTAATATTTTCGATGGCGCCGAAGTGGGACATTTTACACGTCGCTGCTACGTCATCGCAAAATCACTGCTATTAATCGCCGTTATAAAACGACACTTGAAGTTGGTCCACCCTGTATAGGAAACTTTACAGCCAAAATTACGTAACCGACAAATGATGCGTAACATAAGTCGCAAAAATGATCCCCCAACGTAACGAATGTGACGGAGAGTATCTCACGTGAGGGCTTTGGGTCCGAGCAGCCTGAAGGTCCTGAGGCCCATGCTGCCGGGCCTGGGGATAAGATCCTGCCTGGCCACCAGCAACGCGCAGTCATCATGTTGCCTCTTGGTCACAGGCACCATTGTGGCCGAGGTCATCCAGGGGTCATCCGATCTGACCTCGAACCGGGGCACTGACCGCTGATGGGTCGTGCTGGGGAAGCCAGGCCACAGGTAAGGGTCAAGTTGCACGTGCCTCTCGCTGGCATTGCCATTGCTGCCAACGGAGGAGGAGTTGGCCGAGTCAGAGGCGGGGTCCGCGACCGCTGTTGGCGCCACTGCCCTGCTGTGACCAAACAAACAAGAAAGGTAACAATTTACGGCACGCTTTTAGAACCAAGGACGTGTGACGTTACGCCCAACTTATCACGCCTACCGCATCCGACAACTTATTTAGGCCCAAGAAAAAATGGGATCAAGAGTTCACCGCCTAGCGCCTGTACATTGTTCCCAAATCGACCGCCAATCTGCTGGCGTTCATGCTCTCTAGTTCATTCCACGCAGAAGTCAAGCAGGAAAAGGTGGTGTTCGGCAAATCGAGGGGGGGGGGGGGGGGGNTACCTTCTCATTGCGACGGGACGTTTTCATTGGCATCTTGCTGCAGCTCTTTACCTGCCCCTCATCCTTTGTCGTAACGAGCTCAACGAGCTATGGTGCTGTTCATTTAATTTTTTTTATTTTACTGTTATTTTCCTCGCGCAGCAATTTTTATACAGTGTAATGCGTTCAGCCTTATAATAGGAGGCTACTGATGTCACAATCCTTGAGTTGTTAAGTGCTTCGTTGAAATTATTGTTTGCCAGTCACCTTTGCACATCAGGGTAACCTCCATGAGTGCCTCCCCCACCTAGACAGGGTATTGCTCGGGGTATTGTCTCTCCGCCATATTGGATCTATACAGTGAAAAAATGTCATTGAAAAAAAACGCTTGCCAATTTCTTATCCTGCAGCACACAATCTAGATCCAATATGGCCGCCCCATAAGGACTACGTGGAGACAATACCCTGGCTAGGGTGGGGGAGGCACCCATGTAGGGGACCTTGTTGCACATTACGATGTCTGGATTACTCTAAGGCTGAATGCAAGTGGTAGGCTACAAGGTGCCAGTCCAAGGTGCACGATGGATGGAGTAGGGGAAGAAAAAATATATTATTGCTGACCCCTGCTACAGGTTTGAAAGAGAAGCAATCTATCACGACAATAAGCCTCTTCCCCATTGGTCGGTGAGATTTACAAGCTCCTTTGGAACATGCAAATATACAGTATAGCTACGAATAAGTGCTAAATTGCAAATTTCAAGAGAGAGGGAGAGGGAAAAGTTCCGCCATCAATATTTACAGGCACTCAGATAGTCATCTGGATTGTCAATACTCCACTGCACTGTTTAAAATAATGGCCCCTTGCAAGGATGAATTCTGTTGGCTCCACACAAATGGACCTGATGCCATCAACAATCCCCAAGAAATGCAGCACCTAATGAAACCGAACCCTTTCCAGTATTTCCAACCCGCCTGATTTCACACCAACAAGGAATCATACAGTTTGGCAATCACCCAGAGTTGAATAGTAGGGCAACTCATGTGATTGTCAATCTGGATTGACACTGCCTACGTAGCAACCAAGGGAGCGGGCCAGTTCTGGACCGGGTCCATTGCAGTGTGAATGTCAAGGCCGCTTCACAAACTCGGCGTTGCGAAAGCGGGGCGAAATGCCCGTTTTACAAACCCGGATTTGCGCGAGCGGGGCGTACGGAGAGCGGAAAATTTGCGAAGGGCTATTCACAAATGCTGCGTGCGATGACCGAGCGCGGGCGTTGCGCTGGCGTCCAATCGGGTGGACTTTCTGCGTGCGATGAGCGTAAGGCCCACACGCCACGCTTTCGCAACGCCGAGTTTGTGAAGCGGCCTTCACCCCCCATTTTCGAAGCAATTTAACCTGATATCCTGTATCTAACAAATTGGAGAAAATTGGCCTTACCAGTGGACGTCGAGGAGTAGCAGTAGGACGAGACGTGAGCTCATCGTCGGGCATGTTGTCCTGTAGTCTGGCTGGTGTCTGACTGACTGACTGACTGACTGACTCTGATCCGGACCGTGTTCAAGACTCACCTAGTTCTCTAGTCACGCCTCGGGACGTCCCAACACGCGCTTGGAATAAGCTTATTTTGCCGTTCTATTCGAAGTAGCTGCAGCGTGCATAATGTCCTTGGTGGTAGGCATAAAATATTGATTGTCGTAAAGCAGTTACTTACCAAGAATTACAGTGGTTATTACAAAATATTAGCGGATAGTATTAGGCTGAACAGAAGCCGATATTTTGACCTATTTTGAACCACTGCTGTATGACATCAGTGGTTGTAGGCCTACCCACTAGTTCAGGGGTGGGCAACCTACGGGCTGCCACCGATTTAGTATTGCCAAAAATCCTCAGACAATACTCCCTTCCAACAACGTCATTTTATAAGAACAACAATACTTCCAAGACAACATGCTGCTGATGACAGAAGCACCTTCTCCGAAAATTTTCCCTCCAGCCCCAGGTCGTCAAGTTGCGATGGTGAGGCATCTGTGAGAAGGAAACGTTCCAGGACATGGAGAAAAAAATGCGCCACCAAGGAACTGTTAAAAATAATGCACTCGGTTGGAAAGAAGGTATATGCAAAAATCTATAGAAGTAGCGGTAGATGGGGACGGCAGTGAAGGTGACGATGACACTGACGATGACGCGCCGCCATGTACAATGTGAAGGACCTGAAAATTCTGCTGGAATCTCTTAAGGCTAAATTCCAATCATCTGAATAATTATTATCCTTCTAGAATCTAGAGTACAGATTTTGACACTTGCACCGAAGAGTTGGTCAGTGCGACAAATAAGTGACTACTTTGAGTGCTCCAGATACATTGTCGAGAAAGCAAAGTTAATCCAAAGAGAAGGAGGTGTTATGGGTATTAGTGACCCTAGAAAGGGAAAGTGTTTGTTGAGGTCAGCTGTGGAAAAAGTTCAGGCATTCTATGAATATGGTGAAATTAGCCGCATTTGCCCTGGAACTAAAGAGTGCGTTTCAGTACAAATAGACGACGAGAAAGTCAAGAAACAAAATAAACAACTGGTTCTTCTTTCATTGAAGAAGGTATATGAGCAATGGAGGCAAGCCTACCCAGAATGACAAGGTTGGATTATTTTTCTACCTTTGCCTCTTTACGGCCAAAATGGTGTCCTTCCTGGGTCAGCGGAACACATGCGGTGTGTGTTTGTAAGCAACATCAGAAGTCAGAACGTGAAACTCGTGCTTGTAGCTTGCATATGCCAATACACGTATATACCACAGGAGTTGATTCAGCTGTCAGTGTGTTCCATGGATTCTGATGCATGTTTGGGACCTGCAACGATTGCCCTGGAGAAAACAATTTGAACACTCAGATTGAAAATAATGATACATGACCTGAAGTTACAGGAACAAATTCAAAATAAGAGATGGGAATCCACCGACAGAACTACTCTCTTCACTGTTGTTGAAGAAACTGATTGCTTTTTTCAACTGAGTTTACAAAAAATAACATATATGTTCTTACGAAATTTTCTATAACGAAAAGTACTAATATATTTCGAACACCCTGTATTTGCAATGTTCCATATCTGTTGCGATATTTTCATTTTTGATATATGGTACATGTGTGTGTATAAATACAGTAGGCGATGTGCCACGTCGATTTTCAATATAAAAACCCATGGTTTTAGAAGACTCAGGTAGGTCACTCCCACCCACCCCCTGCCGGGGCGTTTTGCAGAGGGTGCTCACCTGAGAGCGCCATGAGACATTTTGGAGCCCAGGTAAGTGGCGACCCTACCGCTGAACTTTATAGGTACGAAAGAGAAGCGCTACATTGGGGGGCCCAACATGGCCGCCGGCGGTCATGTTGGGCCAGCATGTAGCGCTTCCCTTTCGTACCTATAAAGTTCAGCCTAGTCCGGTAGGGTCGCCACTTACCTGGGCTCCAAAATCTCTCATGGTGCTCTCAGGTGAGCACCCTCTGCAAAATGCCTCGGCAGGTGATAACGCCAGAATGTAGTATAAATGTCCGGGGGCTGGAAAAAACACTGAAATCACACAGCCTAATATGCGATATTTAGTAAGGTCGCCAACAAAATACAGGGTGTAACAGAAACAGGTACCTATTTTTATTTCCGAATAGCTTTCCAACGAGTATGCCTACGAAAGTGAAACATATGATTCAAAATGTGCGGGAATTCGTGGGATTTGAGCTGGGTGACACCTTGCTACTATGGCACTGCTAGCGAGAGCAGCTTGACATTTCTTGCCGTGGTGGCGCTGCTAGCGGGGGCAGCTGTGAACAAAATGTTGGACCACCTCCACCTGTTTGTGACATAAGGATGGGGTAGGAGTGTTCGGGGGCTGGCCTGGGATATCACAGACAGGTGGTTCAACATTTTGTTCGCAGCTGCCCCCGTTATGCATATGGCAGCGCCAGTGCGCCACCACGGAAGAAGTGTCAAGCTGCGCTCGCTAGCAGTGTCATAGTAGCAAGGTGTCACCCAGCTCAAACCCCATGAATTCCCGCACATTTTGAATCATGTTTCACTTTCGTAGGCCTACTCGTTGGAAAGTTATTCGGAAATAAAATAGGTACCGATTTCTGATACACCCTGCAGCTCTTGCTGCAGCTGTATAGGTTCGTCCCCACGGGCGCCCACGAGTGAGGAAACTACAAGGTGTGTGTCATGATGATTCAGACAAACTTGTAGCGTAAACTCCTCGGTAAAAGAGGATCACTAATTCATGCGCGGGTGTCATTTGGTCACTGCGCTGTGCTCTCCTGACCTATACTGTAGAATGTAGATCATCAGCATTCAGAAAAGAGTGGATACAGCATACGACCCTGGACCCTTCCATCCCTTCCGAAACTGCTTGATGGACCTAACGACATGAGGGAACCACATGCAGTAGCTGAAACAGGCAAGGTCGCTCGGAGGGACGCCTACCTGCCAGGATATTTGATACCAATTATAATCCCCTTATCTCGGTGACAAAATAATCGGACCTTTTATCCAGGAATGGAACTTTATAAGTTGCTTGCTTGTCCATCAGTACCGCTACGGACACCCTGTGTAGTCTGATGCCTAAGTAGCCTACTTGTGGGGAATCGTTGCGTTGGTGCCTCTGCTGGTGCTGGTCGCATGATCCGGATAAGGCTATGAGGACGCCATAGTTGAAAACCTCCTTATTCTGATGTAACTAAAATAATATATTAGCGACTGCACTGTAAATGATGCCAGATGTTATATTCTCTCAATATTTTGAGAGCAAGTTGGAATGTTCCTGCACCCCTAGAACTTGTCGGCGCGGCATTGTTGCCACCCGCCTCATTTATTCGTCCAGCGCAATTTCGACTTGCAAATGAGGATCGGCAGATGGCGGGCGAAGGTCCGAATATGATTCGCGAGTGGTTGTTAACTACATGCGAAACACGGCGCGGGTGGATTTCGCTTCAACTCTCTCCAGCATCTAGAGCTCGTATACAGCAGAATAAAGATCACTTTGTCCTGCGGGCATAGATGGGGCTGCATGTCCAATTCGAAATCATAGGCACATGGGTAAGGATTGCCCCCTCCATAATATAACGACATTGACCACACGTTTCTCCGATACGGTGCGATGTGTAGTTGAATGCATTCTCACGTTTCACATTTCACCTAACTTTATCGGAGCATAAATCTACACAGGGTTTATTCACTGTTTCACTCTTAGTTTACTTGGGAATGGAATCAGATTTTGCTTCACTTATGGCATGTTTTGAGTAATTTAAACATTGTCTTGGCAATGTTTTCTGCGTCTCGAGAATCATACTCGTAGCAGCAAAAATGTCGGTCATTGCCTGGAGTGGAATAGACATGCGGCACTTTGATCCAACCTCCCTTTATTAGAGCCGAGTCTTATAATGTTATAAATGTCAAATATTTCACATAGCTACTACTTAATCCCTTAGCTTACATAAATTATGATAAAAAGGCGCCAATAATGTATGTGTTGCCACCTTTAGTAGAAATGACTCATTTAAGGACAGATCTTGGAAACTACATGGAAAACAGTTGTTTGTAAATGACATATAACCGTTATTAACTAATATACTACTACTACTACTACTACTACTACTACTACTACTACTAATAATAATAATAATAATAATAATAATAATAACAATAATAATAATAATAATAATAATCCGGGTAGTGCTTGACCTCATCTGAGGTATATAGCACGGACCTTTATTTATGTCTCGTACATATATTGGAACCTTTATACGTAACGCCCGGGCCCACGGGCAGGATGACAGGAGGGGATGTGCAAGGTGCAGTGCAATGTCTTTATGTGGCCATTTTTAGTGAACTCCCCCGGGTGGTTTAATCTGTGGAAATACCACCCGAGACGAAGCCAGAGGTGACCCTGAACTCTGCACGAGATGAAGGGGGTGTCCCCGGGCTGGGATCGAACCCGGGACCTTAACATCCGTGGGCACATACGTTACCGCAGCACCACTCCGCCTCCCCAACTAATATCCTACTATAAATAGACAACTAGCAGTGAATATGCATAAAAAATTCGCGATCCCGTCGTGGGTGAACGTACAGCATGTCTGACATTGAAGTGCCATTGAGAGTGACAATAACCTGATGGTCACGGCGTCTTCCCAGAAAAGATGTTAAGATCCTGTCAATGTATCTAAGCGCGTTTTAAAATATCCCTGGCGTGATATATGGCTTGGCCAGGAGAGTTTAATTAACCGGCGTAATGGCCCGTGCCACTCAAACTGGTCACGTGATCCACTCACTGATGCACTGCAGGAGGGTCCTTTTCATTTACTTATTTGCGCTGAGAAACCTGTCTGCAACAAAGTATTTTTTATTATGTACCCCGTTGTGGTCCTAAGCCCTATAGGGGGGTGGCACACCACCATCAGTTTTCTCAGTGTATTTACACTATTTTCTTCATTCACCGGTGCAAGGAGTCAAGGATGTCGGGTAGGGGTAGGGATTTTTTGGGGAGGGAACATAGGTGCAAGTGCAATGTCTACAACATGGGTCATGTGCTGTCCCCCAGGAGGTTAGGTTGCCAGACACCTCCTTGGTGCAGGTCAGAGACCCTCCTGACGCAGGTGAAAGGAAAGTTCCCCAGGCGGGGATCGAACCTGGGGCCTTTCACACAGCAAGACGAGACGTTACCATCACGGCCACCACACCTCCCCGTCTGCAACAAAGTAGCTCCGCCGAGTCGGAATAGTAATGTTGTCCGTATGCGACAGGTTTCCACTATGTGCGACAGTAACGGACTCAGAACACAGCGAAAGATTAGCCATTACGAAACATTTGATCGCTGGACTCCTGAGGAGCATTATTATGCTTTTTACTGTCATCCATGTAACGGAATTAGGGCCCGTTATATAGGTGGGTTTCACCGTGTTACGTAATTATCGGGGTAGGGGAGAGAAGTATACAGTATATACTCCAGCAACCAGGAGAAAGAAGATCTTTGGCACCTTATTGCCTGTTCACTTGGCAAGATTGTTGCTTCTCTTCAGACAGGTTGCTGGTGGCGAACGATCCACAACTTTTCCTTGCCTGTGGACTGTGGACTTGGACCGCTGTCCAATATACTATAATACTGTACGTGTACACAGTATAAATACGCTATGTATCAGCTATGTATTGTCACAAGAGTACCAATCAGGTTTTGGTGTCGAGAAAATAATGACTGCGCGTCATAAAGTAACTATGGTAATTACGTCATAAACGTGTGGTTGCGACATGCCAGCTAATAAGTAATAAACTCAATGTCAATTGAGAAGTATGATCAAAACAAACGCAACCTAAATGAGTTGGCACAATTTCCTTACCTATACCATAAACATACACGTAGGCTACTGTACGACATACTAGCACAGGGTGATCCTACCTCATTAGTCATTACTGTTCTGATATCATTCGTGTCGGTTAGCCGTTTTTCTGCACTGACCTGCTACTTATAAGCAGTTATTATTATTATTATTATTATTATTATTATTATTATTATTATTACGTGCCGCCTATTGTGCGACATTTGTGCCACATCTATTTTGATATAAAAATCCTGATATCACACGCCAGTGCTCCCAGGGCCAAAATAATATGCAAACAAAGCCTACGAATAATATGATCACGTAATAATATGATTCGATAGATTTCATCAAAAATTCGCATGTACGGGAACATTATACAGTACGCTCCAAGTGAATTGTCCGTATCGGTCAGTAATTTGTCTCTTATTAAGCTATTTACTTTTAATACAGTAACTTTTGAGCAGCCGCTTTTAGAGGCTGAAATATTAGCCATTCATCTTACAGGCTGAATGGATGGGTATAGACTCGTATTAGTCATTAGATGACCAGAAAGCATGCCAATAATGTTACATGTGAAGTGGTAAAAGGGTCTACCAACAGTAGACCTGGGTCAGAGGGCTGGGCACAAAGGATGGTTGAAGGCAGCCCGACCCACTCTTGTCAATCCAGCTGGTTTATTAGTGCCCAAGTGGAGGTGAGGAGAAGCTGATTATTGGGGCTAGACACGGATGAACCAAGCAAGGTGGGGGGGAGAAAGAAAGAAAGAGAGTAAGAGAGAGAAAAAAAGAGGTCAGTGGGGTGGTGAGGAGGGTTAAGGCCGACGACTTTGGGAGCGGGAGGATGGACACCATGTTATTGGTCAAGATTCTCGGACACAGTCTATCTCACTCACGGCAACACTACGCACACCCACACACACCTCACATGCTGACCTAACCACACAGCACGGGATGTCACTACTGCCACAAAATGCCAGGGCAATCACAAATTTCGGACAAAGTGCAAAAAAAACCAAAATAATGTTCAAAATAATGTTCTGAAATTTCGAATATTTCCCGGACTGTCAGTCTCAAATTCCGAATTAAAAATGGTCGCTGCACACAAGTCCAGGTGAATATTACAATCTGGAAGTAATTAAGGTTAAAATTCGACAAAATCGTGCATACGTAGTATAGATACGTACATATCCTGCGTCTTATTTCCGTATTTTCCTTGCTAATATTCTGTAAATTCACGCCTGTAAAGTATCCAAATAAAGTCGTCCGGCGACCATGAAAAGTGGTCCAAATATAGGCCAGTTGGTAGTGAGACAGTATTACTGTTACAGTAGGGCTTTCGGAATATTGTTCAGCCTAAATCACTTTTGGTGCATAGAAAAAACCTGCCCAAATTTAGTGTGGGAATAAATTGTGCCAGTGGAAACTAGGCTTTTCCTGCTGAGTATATACCAGATCTTACTAGTTTTATCTCATAAGCAGCAGTGTTGCTAACTAAAAAGTCGCGTTCATAAAATCACGAGGATTGTTCTGAACGACTTAGATATGCCTGAATCCTGAATGACTTCATTATCCTCTATAGAGTCTAGACCAGGGGTGGGTCGGATCCGGCCCGCGAAGACAATTTGTGCGGCCCGCGCAAAAAAAAAAAAAACCTGAAATGTATTCCTGAAAATGTTGAAAAATTAAAATTGCAAAATTTTATTCCCGCGCCTTTCTTTTTAATTCCTTTAAATTCGCAAAAATAGTTTTTAAAATTTTATACAGGATATTTTCATTGATATGTTTAGCTAATTTTATCTATTTTCAGAGAATTTAATAATAATTTATGCAATTAATGGAAGTTTATTTAAAACGATGGATATATAATTGTAAACTGTTTATAAGTTGAAACTTCTTTTGGTAGATGCGGCCCGTCAATTTTTTTTAAATCTCTATGCGGCCCACGGAGAAAAAAGTTTGCCCACTCCTGCTCTAGACACTAGAGATAATTGTTTGCTATGAGAAAAAAATCCATAAATTGCATTATTTTGGCATTGCCATATGATGAGTATGTTTTTGCCTTTCCTAACATTTAATAACATTATGGCCATGAAGCTATTTGAACCGTGCTCCTTCCTTGTTTGATATTCGGAGGCTTTTCTCGGGAATATTTCGGGCGTTAGAACTGATTCGGGTGCTCGCAACACATGTAGACTATCACGTTAATCCAAAATAGATGAAATTGTGGGATAGCGTCATAAGAGACACCACACCGATCTTGACCTCTGACTTGAAGGGCTCTTCTTCTGATGCCTTTCTCTATGATTTTACTGGTCTCCCTGCAATGACACGGAGGTCACCACTGTTTGACAGACTTCGTTACCCCTAGTTTGACAGATGAGTGGACCGGTATGAGAGGAGAGTATACAACTGGCCTGACCACTCATTGAAAAGGGAAAGACGGAAAAAAGCGAAAGAGAAAAGGTCAGAGGTCTAGGTTTGCCCGTTCTCTTGCTTTCTTTTGTCCCCCCCCCCCCACTCCATCACCCTCCTTTTTTAAAAAATTTGGTGAGGAAATGGCTCCCGAGGGTGACTTTCTCCGATACAGTGTGAGCTTGCGAGGTTTCCTTGGCGTCCTGTAAGTCAGCATAGCACAGCGAGCACGTGCGTTTGGAGAGAGAAAACGATCGTTTGTTGAATAAGTGATGAGTGGCAGGCAGCACCCTAGCTTGCACACCCAGCCGGCCTCTTGCTTGGGATGGGAGTCGTGGAAAGCGTGGGAACCAAGCCCCAGGACTACCTTCATCATTTTTCAAGACTACCAGGGTGGCACGGTCTACTCACCACCCACCCACCCACCCACCCACCCAAGAAACCAGCTCATGTTGGTGCACCTGATGCAACCAACTGGTGCAATATATTAGTCCATGCCATGTAGTAATGATACTATAACGCAATGAACTAGTACAGTCAGTCTGTGATCCCATTCACACAGGCACGTGTCAGCTGGATCCGGTCCGGACCCGGTCCAATCATGATCACATACGTACTGTTGGCGGCAATAATTGATTTGATTAGTTTGCATATTAGGTGCGTAACAATGCACTTTAGAGTCACAAAGTTCTAATTCCTCCCATTCGCCATAAAATAGAGAATGATACAATAATTGGAATGTTTTTTTCAGTTTGCAATTTTTGGCACTAAACTGTTTACGTTGAGCAGTTCTTTTGGAGTTGCTACTCTTATATGCTAATGTTAGGCGAATTGAATCACGTCTCCATTCTGCGACCTTCAAAAATGTATCGTGGGAACATTTGGCATCAAACGTCAATTACACAACCCACTTTGCAGGCTTTGAAATAAAACCTAATATCAGCAACTAATACTTTGCATAACCACTAAAAGGAACTGCAAATAAACGGCTTTGTACCAAATAAGTACTAACTGAAATGGACATATCAATATATTGGAGCAGTCTGCCTGCTTGTCGCTTGTGCGCTACTATGGTCCCGTTTACGCATCATCAAGTCAAATCTCAAACGAGCTCTATTTGGATGACTGTCTGTGGGTCTACTCTGTCCGCATGAACAAACCCGTACTGCTCGTATAGTATATCGGACAATCAGAAGCAGCAGCCACTGGTATTGTGCCAGTGTCACCTCCGAACCTCTGATGAAGCTGACCTGTTGAAGCCTCTTGATCATTTCCGAGGTACATTGTGGCAAATGCTTGATCTATGACAGCTCCGAGTTTTTCAGAGCCTTCTTATATCGCCCTCAGTTAGTATCGTAAAGCAAAGGTATCGTCGGGTATATCGTAAGACATTGTAGAGGGTACAGTATCAATGGCAGCACTCCTGATTCTAGCTTCCTTCCATTTTGCAGGTATCCCTTTCAGCGGGCCTTAGTTAGTAGATCAACATTGGCAACACTGCTGGTGACAAGACAGCGTCCAGCAAGATGGACTGGTATCCCAATGCCACCTCTGAAGTAAGAGAGCCTTCACCTATATGCAGAGATGGGCGTGCTGCGTCCTGATTGGACGTGAGGCTGACTTCTTGATGCACGTGGCTTACTTGTTGTCCGCTCTCGAATAATTCTGCCTGGATTCCTCCTAGATCCTCCTGAGGCATAGTGACCACACCTGCTGCTGACCACCACCATCCCTTCATCATGCAGATGTGGGGACGACCTTAGCCCGGTGACCTACCCCCTGGAGGCTCCACGTCACAGGAGGTCAACCTGCTGGCTGGACTCAACGTTGTATGCGTGTCCAGGGAGGGTGGGTCACGTGCCGGCCGAATGTGTGCCAGTCGAGTGACGTCACGGAATGGCCTTGGTTGGTCACACAGCCAAATGCGCCTCCAGAAAGGTGTCGGTGAAGGGTTCCCCCCCACCTTCCCTTGCCCAGGTGACCACCCTCCCTCCCATCCATCCTTCTACTTGTGATCGTGTCTGAGGAATAATCTCAGAAACCCTGCCAGACAAGCAGATAAGTTAAAGCAGCAACCTAATGTCGGTCACTGATACGCCTTCAGATAGCTACATTTTATTAGCCAATCACTTCCCGTGTGTCACACCTTCTTATCACTGTTTGAGGGCCGTAAAGGACACCTTCAAACTCATTACGTCCATCTATTAAGTCAGGTTGTCGAGCGTAGGGGAGGGTGCGGCAATATGGGGGACACGAGGTAAGACGGAACACCCCCTCTAAAAAGTCGGCAAGTGCTGCTATCTTTTTTACAAGGCAGTCTTTGCACTTCCTGCATCTATCTGCATTGGATGAAAGTAATGGCCGATAGCCCCATGTGGCTTTGGTCAGTATACTCTCAGTGGGGAGCATTTTTTCTGGTTTTATACCAGTTTGCTATTATTTTGCACTCTCTATTCCTTACCAAAATATTTGTATATTAATTACAGAAATGGATAGAGATGATATCTCAAAAAAGGTCAGTTCATGATGAATCTGTCAAAAAATATGTGCGTACATTTGCATTTTAGCAGTCGCATGGGTCAACATGTGTGAAATGGCTGCTCGAGGCAAGACGGAGACGAGCATGGTGTATCCCCATCAGGCAGAAAAGTTAATCTGGAGAAAAAAATTATCCGAGAAGATTTAGTTTCCAAAAGATACTCCAAGAAAATGGGAAAAAATAAGCGGCATTAGAAAATCCCTGATACAGAAGCTGGCGACTCAGATGACACTCGTGTCTCTATTGTTAATATATATAGGCTACCTCTATTCCCAATATCATGATGTACGGTGTCCTGTGGAGTTTGTGGCAGGTGGGCACACTGTGCCTGTGCGGGGTCCGACAACGAGACAGTTGCACAGCCGTTCTGTGTATGTGACTTAAAGGGACACTCCAGTCTGAAGACAAGTTGATGTCTAAAAATCAGGCAAAAAATCCTGACCCCAACGCAAAAATCCGTTTGTCTCAAAACAGAA
>JYFJ02005664.1:0-23539 GCA_000934665.2 Catajapyx aquilonaris
GAGTAACGATGCCCGCTGGCGGCAACATTACGAGTCGCAACGGACGGGCTGGCGCATGCGCGCTGATATGGGAAAGCCTCGCCCCACGCCAGGCTCAAAATTGGCAATTTTTGTGAAAATGGTTTTTAAACGTGTTCGAACTGTATCCTGACATAAGATTCGAGTTCGGCGACTTCGTATCATTGCTAGGAATCGACTCCTTAATCGTCAATTTCCTGCGAAAAATACGGTTCCGATATTGTAACAATGGAGGCCATTTTCATTATTGGCCGCCATATTGGCTTCAAACGTGTTCAAACTGTATTCTGACATTAGAATCGTGTTCAGCGACTTCGTATTGCTAGGAATCGACTCCTCAACCGCCAATTTCCTGCGAAAAATACCTATCTTGTAACAATGGAGGTTATTTCCATTATTGGCCGCCATATTGGTTTCAAACATGTTCAAACTGTATTCTGACATTAGAATCGTGTTCAGCGACTTCGTATTGGTAGGAATTGACACCTCAATCGTCAATTTCCTGCGAACAATACCGATTTTGTAACAATGGAGGCCATTTTCATTATTGGCCGCCATCTTAAATCCTAATGGACGAAATTTCCGGTTCCACTTCCGGAATCATTCCTTATGGTCCTAGGAAGCACCATGCCAAGTGGCACACTTTCATCATCAAATGCCAGGTTTTTCCGAAATATGGCCCTTACCGCTTCCACTAGTAGCAAAGGTATACCGTACCTGATGGTGACAGTGAATTATTGCTGAAGAAGTAACTGTACGCTCTGGCAATTTCCCCCCCCCTCNTCCAGAGGTATGCCATCGATGAGTTGCTGAAGAAGGCCATCAAGGTGTGCAGAATTCCCCCGTACCATTGTCATTACAACCACATCGAGCAAGTGTGGGCGAAGCTCAAGCACTACTAGAACTACCATGTGGCAAGGGCAGGCAGGTTTGGTCGCGATCAGGGCCGAGGAAACGACTATAAGCCGTGTGTTTTCTGCTGGAGATGAGGCGGTCCATACGTGACAGCATATTTCCCTGAGCTCGAGCAAAAACCGAGACAGCAGAGCAAGGGTGGAGTTTTCCAACTCATTTTAAGATGAAATCTGGACAGTGGAACAAATTTTATTTTCGAAATGAAGATAAATATTGTCCACGTGACACCTAATCTCATCATTAACAAGAGCAGCACTATTTACAAGAATGCTGAACTAGAGATCATTTTCAATGGAGGTAGATTATTGATCTGTGGTCAAAATCTGTTCCTTCAACAGCTGGCGTTGACAGCCTGTTGGAAAAAGTCCTCGAAGTACAGGCATGCTGTGGCACAGGAATCTCCAGCAAAGTTCGCAGCGCAACGTTTACTGCACAGGCAGGATTGCACCAATGAAGTAAGCATGGATACAGGTGGAATGCCAATCCTGAACATCTGGTGCAATATGTGGATGACCACATCAGGAGTTTCCCTAGAAGACATTCCCACTACAGTCGCCAGGCCAACACGAAACATGACTATCTATCCCCTGAACTGTCAGTCAAGAAGATGCACATGCTGTATCTAGAGAAATGTGAACCGGAGCAGTATCTGTTGATGGACGCAGGAAAACCTACGACGCCTAAGATAAGTGGTGTGGTTGAGATCTGATGGATAGCCTGATGGCAAATGCTGCAGACATTGCTGAGACATATCCTATAATCCATGTTATATTAATGGATGGGAGGGATGCAGATATTCTGGACAAGTGCTACATGAGCAAGTCATGTGATGAGGCATATTGTGGCTATGTTGTAGAGTGATTATTCTAAATAATCTGACATGTGGGAATATAGCGGCAAAGGACCGATGTAATGCAGGCTTCCTGGCGCCAAACGGCCATAAAAGGGCTATTAGAGCTGGTCCCAGAAAAGGGATAATCCAAGGGGTTCGCATCAGTATGTTTCGTAGCACCTTGCACCCCTCCGGCCTTACAGGCCACGTCGATAGTGCCGGGGAAAATCATACAGTGAGAAATAATATATTACAAAACAAGAGGCTCTTTTACAAGGATTACCAACCATTTTCTATTGTGGGGGAGGAAGGATTTCGCGAATACACTTGGACACTGAACCCTTCATACAAGCTTCCTAATCGGAAAACCTTATCCCAATCCACTTTACCTGCCATGTATGAAGTCTTCGTCGTAGAGACGAAAGAAAAACTTAGTGGGGCAGCAACAGTCTGTTTGTCAAATGATTGTTGGAGGTCATTAGCAAATGACAGTTACCTGGCTGTCATTGCGCACTACATTGGCGAGTCTGTCCTGCTGGAATGCGATGTGACGGAGGGGCGACACACTTCAGGTAACTTGGGTGGAGAAATTCAGAGCATAGTATCCGACTGGGGACTGGCAGGAAAGGTGGAATTGCTGGTGACTGACAACGCCAGTATCATCGTGGGTGCTGCAGAAAAGCTAAAATGGAAGCCCTTCGGCTGCTTCGCTCACGGCCTCAACTTGGTTGTAAAGAAGGGGCTAGAACCTGCCGATGTTATTCTCCAAAAAGTCAGCCAAATAGTGTCCTATTTTCGCAGAAGTCCTCTAGCAACAGTGTAGCCTGCTATGTATACCATGAGGTTGTGGCCAAGAAAGGCCCAAATAAGATGGTGTCAAGGCTGTTCCACTACATCAAACAGAAGCTGCCAAGTGATTGTCAATCAAGAAAACAATTGCGCCAAGCAGGTAAAGAATATGCTAATGCTGAGCAGAAGGTAATTGCTGCCAAAACTGTAAAAATCATGAAAGACTATCACAATAGTTGCAAGTTTCAGTGCGCTAAGAAAATCACACATCAACAGAGAGAGGATACATTTAAAGCTTTTCATAGTTATGACCAAAATAGGGAACACCATCACATTGTCTCCACAAGCGAAAGGTATGCTAAAAAACGTAACACTACAAGCCATACTAGCAGTATACACAGTGTTGATTGTAAAACATTCAAGTAAAACAAACACTTTTTGTATCACCAGTTGTTGTTCTTTGTGTCTTGTGATAATGCAGGACCATGAAGGACAAAATAAAATCATGTGATTCGTAAGACATGATAAACATTGGTTTCCTTTATTTGTACTTCTGATTATTTGAAGAGAAAACTAAATTATGTACTAAGAAAAGCCCCCCCGCGGTAAGGGAAAGAAGCGGCTAAGGGGGTGGAGGCAGGAAGATGCAGAGGCCTACCACGCCGCCTCGCGGTAAGGGAAAGAAGCCGCTAAGGGGGTGGAGGCAGGAAGATGCAGAGGCCTACCACGCCGCCTCGCGGGTCCCCTCAGTGGCCGCTTCTTCCCCTTCTGCTGGCCCCAGTGGTGCCGCCCCAACAACAGCCGCCCCAACCAGAGCTGCTCCAACATCATTGATGTAACACAGATTACGTGTGGTTGGCAAAAGACCCATACGACAGTTATGATGATACATCACCGGACCAGTTCAGACGGCCCCCACAACAGGATCCCAGCCCCCCTGAGAGGAGCTGGCGCCTGTTCCCGCGAACTTACCTCCCAGCAAGGGGGAGGACGGGACTGCCGCAGCAGGGTGCTCGTGCCCACCACCCCCTATGACCCTATGACCACCGATGTACGGGATGCCCTGTGAGAATGGTATTCTATACACTGGAATGATAATGTTACGGATTGTCAAGAACAAATACTACTGTCCGATTGCTTCATTTGCAACAGACGTCAATAACCTACCAAGTCTTGCTATAAAAAGTACCATTAAACGCCGCAAATGGGCCTTCCAACGTAAACAAATCTGACTACAGGCTCATACATTTCATATAGCTTATGTAACGCTTAAAGGGTAGTCAGAATTTCAGACTTTCACCAAGGCTTAGTTATGCCACACCCTGTAGGCGTTGCATCATGCATCATTTTTAGACAAATGACAGTCATTATAATTATATAGGTATTATTTAAAATTTTATAGAATCCATACTGTATTTATAGTTTAATACTGTATTGTGAAATACTTTAGGTTCAATTCCTTAATTTTGGAATCTTAGCTTAGGCATTATTATATAACTTTATTGATATAGATGTTATTTTGTCCATTGAATCACATCATATTTGTTTTCTGCATAACATATCTCGTGCCCTATACGTTGCAGGTACACACCCACAAGACACAAGAAAATGAACAATTTGGCGTGCCTCACGTGTCAGTTGAAAGTGTCACCAATCAAAATGACGCTGTCAACTACCCGGTTGAATTCCTCAACTTTCTGAATCCACCAGGTCTACCTCCCCACAAACTGTCTCAGGCTGGGGTCACCAATCATGCTCCTACGAAATCTCGATCCCCCAAAATTGTGCAATGGCACGCGGCTGCAGGTGACTGGATTGACACGATTTGTCGTACAAGCTGTGGTACTCACAGGTTGTGCCAAAGGGGAGCGCGTGATGATCCCGCGCATACCTCTCATCCCGAGTGACTACCCCTTCCAATTCAGACGCCTGCAGTTCCCTGTCAAACTCTGCTTTGCCATTGCAATCAACAAGGCGCAAGGGCAATCCCTCGGAGTGGCGGGGATTGATTTGAGGGAGCCATGCTTCTCACATGGCCAGTTTTACGTAGCGTGCTCCAGAGTCAGCTCTAGAAACAACCTCTACATTCTCACACCTACCACGAGTATGACCCGAAACATTGTGTACAAAGAGGCGCTCATGTAATTGAGTCCCTTTTACGTTCACTTCCTGTTTCAATAAGATTACGTAGCCTGTTGTGTCGTCACATTGCGTACAGCCATTTTTACTCTAGCTTGATCTACATTGTTAAGGCTCTGGAAGTCATAGCATATGATATGCATTTGGACTCTGTATCGCCAGATTTTTCTGGAGGGTGGGATGTAGATTCAAAAAGTCAGGCTGCATCTTTAGTGTCAGCCATATGTTCATTGCATTTTTTGGTTACATTTTCGGTCATGTATTACTTTCTAAGTCACCTGGAGGGAAACACAATTCGCCTCCAAGGCACCACTCTTGATGTTGTTGATGCATATTATGCAGAAATTCATGTCATTAAGGATACGTACAAAGAGCTGAGGGCATCTGTGATGTAGAGTTTCAAAAGGTGTATTCACATGCCATGCGAATAGCGAATCAGCTTGAAGTGTACACCACGGATAGTGAAGTGTCAGACAAATAGGTCTAGTACGCCAGCAAGTACACCAAAAGAATACTACCTGCGTAACATTGGCACACCATTTTTAAACAACATAATTGGTCAGTTGGACAGGCCAACGACTTCCGACCCTGCGAAAGGTGAGAATTCAGGTCTATACTACGTTTCGGTCAACATATTTGTGCGAGAGTGCGTTTTCCAACACGAACTTCGTAAAAAATAAGTACAGAAGCAATCTGTTGCAAGAACACCTGCAAATTGCACAACTGGCTTCAGCTTTAATTCTGAGGATGACGCCGGCGACACTTCATTCCTTGGTAACATTAGTCGAAGGAAACCCACCTGTATATTTAATTAACACGTAATACAGGGTTATTTTGAATGTAAAGGCAAAAGCGTCATTAGCAAATGCGTCAGTGAATTCCTTCACGGAATCTTGTTCAATAATGCTACGTGAGACGCGACAGTGGGTTCAGAGGAAATTAGATGGCAACTCGGGCATTTATTGTGCATATGCCAAATACTGTTGCAGACACTTTTCATTAATATAATACGTGGCTAAGGATAATAACTGCTCCCTCAGGACATGTTCAAAACATATTCTTGTGCTTCCGGGAGTCTCGCTCATCTTTTGCAGAGTAAGATCAATACTTGCGTCCGGTGGCAGCGGATACCCACCTAATCACACTAGTGGGTTGGTCAATATCAAAGTGAGGCATAAATATTTTGTGGGCAAGGAATAACTAACTGCTGTGCCTGAAAATCTTTGGTGGAATAGCCCTCGTGAAAAGTTGAACGCTACAAAAAGATATCAAGCGTATAACATCATATTAATTGCACAACGATGTTCTTTGCCTTTAAACATTGCAGATGGGCAAGCCAGAACATTATGTCAGCCAAGGCCCCCGGATATTTTTCCCGGAGGAAGGAGATCAAGAGATATTGTTGCCACCAACCTACAGCCTTGACAGGTGGTTCATTCTCCTTGCCTATGTTACATTAAAAACCTCACATACACGAGCATGTTTTCTCAGCTATTGGGACTCTTGCAAGCGCTGATGAAGACTTGATAGATGCTGTGTTAAAAATCAAGAGCCAACACGAGGTCGACGTGGTTCATATCGTGCGTCGGATTTGTCTTGGAGGGCACCAACCAGGTCATGGCGCCAACAGGAGGGGGCTTGGGAAGAAAATACGGGTAGGAATGAGCAGGCCCGGATATTAACACCCCCTGGGTCCTCTTGGGAACAGGCAGGTGTTATCAGCTGTTTTAAGTGCGGAGGCTTAAATCATTTTGCTAGGTATTGCCGACAGGGTTATCAGAGCTCGGGAAACGGATCAGGGCCCTCCGGGTTCCATGCATAGGTGCCAGGGGGGGCCGTCAGACGAGTGGTCAATCAGAAGGAGTCCGAGACTATAGAAAATGAGTCCTCTCCCCTGGTTAGACTGCATATAGGAAACAAAGAGGCCACCTTCCTAATTGACAGAGGAGAGCAGTGGTTCTGATAGTGAGGTCCTTTCATTGCAAGGGCAAAGTTCACCAGCATCTGAGTTTGAAGAGGTGCCCGGTCCTGGAAAGAAAGACCACAGGAGGGCTAAAAGGCAGAGCGTCCCCTTCAGCGAAAAGGTTGCTAGTGTGCTAGGGGAAGAAGCAGCAGAGCATTTCCGATCTAGACATCTAGCGTGGAAAGCAGAGTGGGAGCACCTTAGGGCTCGGCAGAGGGATTGGGACAGAGGTGACCAAGAGAGGGCTGAGGCATTCAAGACTCTAAAGCCTATCATAGGGAAGGGTAGAGCACAGTCAGTCACCTATCACGGCATCACATCCGCTAAAAGATCCCGTTCGACACCTAGACGAGAGACTAAGAAGAGCCAGAGGGCCAAGAGCTCAAGCGAGGTCACTTACCCGAGAGTCAACAGGGTTGTCAAGTTTGACGAAGGCTTCTACTATGGCGGATCCCATTGAGGCCTTCCTTGATACGGCAGATCTGGAGAGCATGGATTCCTGGGCAGCTATGGCCAAGGAGCTTTCAGACTACTCCTATCAGGGCTTTGACCCCAAGGTGACAGCCAAGCAGTTTCTGGCCACTGCTGCTGCAGCCAAAAGAGATGCCAAGAGAGATCTCCAGAGCATCCTGGCTATTTACCTCAAGAGAGGGACAAATGTCCAGAAGATGATCACAAAAGGCTTCAAAAAGGAGCTGGGAAGACAAAATCACTGACCTGCACACTGTTTATGGCATCAAGGGCCACAGGTCGGGGACAGGGCTTGCCCCAGAGGTCTTAACAATAGGGAGAATCGCCACAGTTTATGGCATGGGAGTGTGCGCAGCTCTCCAAGTTCAGGCTGCCACCCCAGTTGTTTCCCATGCTGGCCTCCCTAGGTGCATGATGACCCCATGTTTTGCCAGCATCATCCCCACTGAAGCTGATGGGGGTGGCATATGGGACAACTTGGCTTATGCCCACATGATGTGGTCAGCTAACTTTGACAGGGTGATCAATAAGACGAAGCCCAACTGGGTGGAAGACATGGTGGCAGTGGCCAACTTCTGCACTCTTGCCAGAGATGGCAGTATCTACACGAGGGCAAGGAAGATAGCAGCCCTGGAGAAATGGGGCATCATTGTGGTGGCCAAGGATGGAGGGGCCACAATTGCGGATGCCTATCGCCAGGCCATCCTAGATGCGGCCAAACTAGCAAAGGCCAAGATGGGCATTTAGACCATCTCAGGAGAGGGAGAAAGGGAGAGAAAAGAGAGAGTCAGATAACGAAAGGAGATAAATGATGGACGGTCTGGTGGCAATACTAACACTGGTGGCGATATACACGAGCCCCAGTGCCACTGCGCCCGACGCCGCAGTGATAAGGGAGGGCCTTGCCTTCATACCAGGTGGGGACTTCCTCCTCTCCGGCAACCATTGGACCATCGTGACAGATGTCCCCTAACAGCACTATGACGGCTTGATGGGTAGCCTGTAGCGGGACTACCAGAAATTTAATGCTTTTCTTTCAGGTGCCAGGAGGGACTTGAGGGGGAACGAGACGGACAACGAGTTTGCTACTTTAATTCAGTACCTTAAGGTCAAGGAAGGAAGCCACCTGCTTCAGGAAATCAATTGGCTTGTCCATCGCATACAGGAACTGAAGGGGGTTTTCGCGGTTCCTAAGAGGACTAGAGAAAAACGTGCGTTGATTAATGCGGGTGGCAGTGCACTTAAATGGCTTTTTGGCACTTTGGATAATGACGACATGAACATAATTAATAAGAAATTAGAGTCCATGGGGAACCGGAATAACAAGCTATTACATTTGGTCAAAGAACAAGTGAGTGTTTTGGATTCAGTCAATGCACGGGAAGTTAGGACCAAGAAACTCTTGGGAAAATTAGTTAATGTCACAGGTGATCTGAGTAGGCCTACAGAAGCAATCTGTTGCAAGAACACCTCCAAATTGCACAACTGGCTTAAGCTTTAATTCTGAGGATGACGACGGCGACACTTCATTCCTTGGTAACATTAGTCGAAGGAAACCCACCTGTATATTTAATTAACACGTAATACAGGGTTATTTTGAATGTAAAGGCAAAAGCGTCATTAGCAAATGCGTCAGTGAATTCCTTCACGGAATCCTGTTCAATAATGCTACGTGAGACGCGACAGTGGGTTCAGAGGAAATTAGATGGCAACTCGGGCATTTATTGTACATAATTATGCCAAATACTGTTGCAGATACTTTTCAATATATGCCAATATAATACGTGGCTAAGGATAATAACTGCTCCCTCAGGTCATGTTCAAAACATATTCTTGTGCTTCCGGGAGTCTCGCTCATCTTCTGCAGAGTAAGATCAATACTTGCGTCCGGTGGCAGCGGATACCCACCTAATCACACTAGTGGGTTGGTCAATATCCAAGTGAGGCATAAATATTTTGTGGGCAAGGAATAACTAATTGCTGTGCTTGAAATTCTTTGGAGGAATAGCCCTCGTGAAAAGTTGAACGCTACAAAAAAATATCAAGCGTATAACATCATATTAATTGCACAACAATGTTCTTTGCCTTTAAACATAGTAGATGGGCAAGCCAGAACATTATGTCAGCCAAGGCCCCCGGATATTTTTCCCGGAGGAAGGAGATCAAGAGATATTGTTGCCACCAACCTACAGCCTTGACAGGTGGTTCATTCTCCTTGCCTATGTTACATTAAAAACCTCACATACACGAGCATGTTTTCTCAGCTATTGGGACTCTTGCAAGTGCAGATGAAGACTTGATAGATGCTGTGTTAAAAATCAAGAGCCAATTAACGTCTGCAACAAAGCTTTCTTTCAGTCCAAGTGGCACCAGAAGTGATGATGACAGACGGATTGGCCTTCATACCTTCTGGATGCCGGTGCGGTGGTTCCTTGTGACCTTCATCTCTCATGGAGAACTTAAGGACATTGCACTATCGGACCCAAGGAGTTTCAAGAACCTGCAATGCGCCGAAGCGTCTCGTGACGATCATATTCTTCGAAAATTGGCTGAACTTACCAATCACGCTGAACTGTGCAGAGAATTAATAAAATTTGCAAATCATTACGAAGACGACAATGCAATGGTCCGCTGTGGTATTCAAAGGGCGTTTGAGAGGCAGTGCATGAGAGATCTTCATGGCCTTGCATGTTGCATTGTTAATTTTGGCCAGTCCCACGCTGTGCCAGTCCTTCAACAAATTCGCAGAAAAAGTGTGTGTATATTTTGTCAGAACTTATATCCTTACATATGGAGCTGAAGAGGTCTCATACAACATCCAGGGCTTGATACGTTTAGCCTCTCATGCTGGTCTGCATGGATCTTTAGATAGATTTAGTGCATTTCGATTCGAAAACCACCTGCAAGTGCTGAAGCAGATGCTTAGAGGGATCACATAACCATTACAACAGATTAATAGACATGTAGTACAGAGGTCGTCATCCTATCACCTGTGGAATGAGAACCATCAGCTGCCAACAGGTGGGGGGGGGGGGGNGGGGGAACTATACTGATGACCAAAAACCAGTGCTTGCACCAGTGATGGTGAGAGCACCACCAGCAACAGCGAATCGGCTGAAGAGGACGACTTACTCAGCCGATTCACCAAGTCGAAGATCTCAAACAGGCACAGGTTGGTGAAGGCAGAGGCACAGAACCTTGTGAAGATGTGGGTCGAGGGGTGTTAACAGATGACGCATTCTTGGGGCAGAAAGTTTTAATTGACCTTTTTATCCAGTGTAACACCACAATCCCATCGAGTGCTGCTGTCGAGAGATTGTTCTCGATGGGAAAAGACATCCTCAAGCCCAAAAGAGCCACGCTCTCGGACACAACTTTTGAAAGATTGGTTTTTATGAGGGGAAACCATCATCATTGGTTAATAAATGAATGATGGAGTCATGTATGCTAATGCTAACCAATAAACTTTTTTGGTGTTTGAATCATTTTGTTTAATACTTTTTGTATGGAACAGGTAATAGCGTAACTGAATTAGGCGTATGTTGTAGCAGTGCTCTCTAGTTAACTTTAGCCCTCTTTAGCACTCTAGGTCTGTTTTTATTTTTTAAAGGGTCCTAGATAAAAAAGGTTAAATTCATAAAATAAAAGCTAACTTTAGTTGTTAACGTTAACTTCCATTAATTTTTCTAGCCCTTTAACGTTTATCATTTAATGAAGTTAAATTTTTTAGTTACTTGATTGACGGTTAATGTAGTTAAATTTTCGGTTAACTGTGCCCACCACTGGTTATATGGATATTTACCATGCTGATATAAAATGTATAATCCCTGCACCATAAATACACACTGGATTTTTCAGATTCTTACAGGGTAAACTGGTGCTTCCCACATGGCAAGTATAGCAATGCTATGTCGAAATTTGCAAGTGTTGCACTTACTGCAGTTATTATTATTGCAACTATAAAATACTTTGGTGGTGTGGCTATTGCCTCTTTCAGATGGAAATGAACCCAAGCCATTTAAATGGCCCAGGACCACGGAACATTCTGAGCTGCAGACATGAATTGATACAGATGCAGAGGAAACATGACCCTTTCCCATGTGTGACTCATTCTTGGAGCAATTTGTTCCATCACTCAGGCAGGAACAAGGACTTCTAGTCATCTCAAATGATGGTGGCAACCAGGCCCATGGGTCTTCTTCCCAACTGATACCCTCACGTCGTCCCCGCCAGTACCCCGCAAGGGATCTCTTGATGGTTAGGGGATTGAAGCCCTTCCCTTCCCTCCTTATTCCCACAGGACTCGTATGCCATCCATCAGGTTCTTCCATATGAGTCAAGTGCAGGAACTTTCGCTTCGTCCATGAAGTCACATATGATTCACTAGGCAAGGTTGGTTATGTAACTTCATCATTCCTCTTTACCCTTAACTGATGCTCATGTTGGCCCTGAAAAGGGCCGTTTGTAATGCTGCTCCTGAAAAGGACGGGTTGGCTGAAGTGCTGCTGCTGCGGATTTCGGAGGTCGGTCGTTCCTGGTTGAAGGCTGGAGATGAAGTGAAGTTGCCCGCGCCTTGGTGCTGTTTTTTATAGGCAAGGCGCAGACGTTGTGGAGGTCAAGCCAGAGCTGGTTGGTTCTGGCCTTGAAGGCTTTTGGTGGGAAATGAGCTGGGGACAGGAATGGTTTGGAGGGCAATGCGAGTGAGAGGAAGTTTGACGGTGAGACGAAGCCGGCAGGGCCGGGCATGCCTGCCGGCTCACCATACCTCATCATCCTTCATGGCTCTTCCCAAAAGACTGGGGTTGCCAGCAGATAGCAAGGATGAGGTCCTCGCTACCCCCACCACAACCATCAGAAATTTTTTTGGGAGACTGGTCAGGTACTCGCAGAAATTGGGAGGGCGAGAAATACAACAGAGTGCCGAATGGTCAGGTTATGCTGGGTTGCTGTTTGCGGTGTCCCTGGAGACATCCAACAGCAAAGAACAAGGTGAGGCAGGGGTGCCTCTCACTGCTGAGTTGTTGGAACCACCAGACCGCAACACCATCACCGTGCAGGGGACGAAGGAGGGCAGGAAAACCTCCCGGCTTCCGTTTGAAGTGCCTTCTACTTGCTGCATCATTGCCAACAGGTAAAGCATATGATATAAAATCCAGATGTGATGCTGTGTGGATGTGCCCTTTCCAATCTGCAAGAAGAGGAAAGTAGGTTTTAATTTTCAATTTATATCACACAGTCCGGACATTTCAAAAATGGCAATCACAACACTTAGCATGCAAATGTCATAAAATATACTAACAGTACTCCCTTTTCCCTGAAAAAAATTATGTCCAAGTCATGTTACTTTCGTGGCAAAATTAATGTAAAAAATCTGTTACTGGCTAATATTGGACACTTTTTGGAGAGTACGAAAATTTTTCTAATTTCCCAGCCGAAGGGTCGAGAGTAGGCCACGTGTACAGAAAGGCTCAATTTCCTGATCTCCGTCCACCAGACGTACCGAAAGAAGTGTTCGACTCGATTGTGACGATTGAATCCTTGAATCTAAGAGTAGGCAATTGTCCATAACGGAAATTTTTTTCACAACAAAACAATGAGGTACATTGTAAGTGTAAGGGGGAGACAGAGTGGCGCCGCGGTAACGTCCGCGTCCACGGATGTTAAGGTCCCGGGTTCGATCCCAGCCCGGGGGACCCCCCCCTCATCTTGTGCAGAGTTCAGGGTCACCTCTGGCTTCGTCTCGGGTGGTATTTCCTACAGACTAAACCACCCGGGGGAGTTCACTAAAAATGGCCACCCCGTCAGATGCACTGCACTTTGCACATCCCCTCCTGTCATCCTGCCCGTGGGCCCGGGCGCTTCAAAAATAGGATTCCCAAAATTGTATACCATCGCAATAAAGGTCTGGCAGAAGACCCCTCCGGGGTTAGCCGAATACCCAATCATTGTAAGTGTGATAGTGACAGTTATTTTCAAGTTATGAACACATTTCGTTGCTGGATATAAAGGTAGGCTTCCTTATAGAGTTAGGAGATTAAAAAATTTCAAACTTCTCTAACTCGAATCTTCTACAACTCGAAGTTCTTTCCCGGTCCCATGGAGATTCGACTTATAGAAGTATTACTATAGCTCCCATGGGTATTGCAAAAAAAGTGGGACGAAAATTCCATCCACTGGTTCGAGTAATATTAAATAAAACAAACCCAGTTTTTGCACACTTACACCAGAAATTGAGAAATGTGGATTTAAAAGTTAATTTCTTCAAACTTAAACTCACAAAAAGCATCAGTAGCATTTTAAAAATCAATTTAATTTCTTTTACAAAAATGCTAGAAGATGAGCAATCATTTACGTTACAAATTGTCATCTAAAATTGATATGGAGTTAATGTCTGTGAATTTTAGATCTCAAAATTTTGACCATTTCCTGATGCTGCCAAAAAATGCGCACAAAAAATCTGCAATGCTCCTGATCCTATCTGTGGCATATGAAGTTGTAAGAAAAATTAAATTTACATTTCTCATTTGGGGATCGAATTAGGCATTAACTGAGCTGCATTATTATAGAAACACATTAATCAAACCCTCAATGAAAGGCATGAAGATTGCACATGACAACAATCCAACAACTGTGCTTGGTCCTTCCCCCTGAACTATGCAATAACTGACATATGCAAATTCTAAGTCTGGTTGAACCTGGTTGAACGGCTTTTTAGCCATGCAGGTTGCACTGAAAAAGGCGCTCTCATGCTATACAGGTAGGGTACTGAACAAAGTAGTGTACTACTGTACAGTAGTGTGTACAGTTCCCTGTCGGTATAGCAGGAGAGCGCCTTTTTCAGTGCAACCCGCAAGGCTAAAAAGCAGTTCAACCCATGCTGCAAGTGCCAGTCGGTGGCAGTTTATTGATTACTAGTGTTTCTAAGTGTTTTATAAAACCGACCAGGGTTGTCGCCACCTACGATTTTTCCCCACCCCCTCGCGCGCGCTTGACCCGTGACTCTGAAACACCCTGTATTGTCCACTTACAATAATTTTAATAACATTTAAAATGCAACAATTCCTCATTGTCATACTCCAATCGAGGTACTGCCGCATCGATCAAATAGCTTTGACTATATGAAATGCTGCATGTACCCCTCGAAAACTGGGCACACACTATTGTAATTAAAATTATGATCATGTCAATAGCACATTTACAGCTTCAAATGCAAAAAATATTGCAGCCATGACATTCAAGCCCCGGTTTTCGCTACCTTGAGACAGCTATTTAAAAACTGAGTTTCACTTTTTCATCTAATATTATGAGGAACTCCCAATAAAAACATGGTAGTGCACTACAAAATCAATACTACTAACTACAGGGGGAAAAAATCCAGCCTAGAGTTGAAGCAACATTGCATAAAATTGTGGGCTCATAACACAACCTCACAATATGGCAACAGTGGATGACAATTTCAAACATATGCAGCCCTACACCTGGCACTATTGACATCACAGAAGTTAAACTCGGCCCAAACTCGTTGTATCCCATTGTAGTAACTATCACAGTAATCCATCACATAGCGTAGTGCTACTAGTACATAACAGGCATTTCTTTTATACAGGGTGTAAATGAATTCAGCCGACAAACTTGTAGGGGTAATAGAGGGGACCAAGACAAACATATTTGACATAGGAACCCGTGTCCAGAAACGCCATCTAGAGGGGGTTCATAGACAAGGAATGGGTGCGCTCAGACCCCGTCAGGCGAGAGGCGCTAACGAGCGGACCATTTAGTTGCTAGGTGGCGTGTGGATTGTACACAACTTTGCAATTCGCCATAACTTGGCAACAACAGAGTTGTTGTTTATTATCTGCGCGCTACCTAGCATGCTGATTTTAGTTGTTAGGTGGCTCTGTTGTTGCCAGGTTATTGCGAAATGCAAAGTTGTGTACAATCCGCCCGCCACCTAGCAACTAAACGGCCTGCTCGCTAACGCCGCTAGCCTGACGCGTCTGAGCGCACCTGTTCCTTGTCTATGAACCCCCTCTAGATGGCGTTTCCGAACACGGTTTCCTATGTCAAATATGTTTGTCTTGGTCCCCTCTACTACCCCTACAAGTTTGTCGGCTGAATTCATTTACACCCTGTATTCTTTCAGTGAACTATTATTTGTCTCCCTTTGTCATTTTTCAAGTTAAGCATATTTTGTCTCTCATGAATGCTATTATTGTCTTGTACATATTTCTCTAATGGCGAACAACCAGTAAAGGACAATTATATAATAGCACAATTATTTACCTGATCACAAAAACTCTCGTTTCATCAGAGCTCTGGCGGGTTGTAACAATCATCCTCCCCAGATGAAGGTCAGCTTGCAGAAGTTTCAGGAAGTACTGCTTGCCCCAAGCACCTTGTGGCATGTGGAACTAGTTGCGGTAACCTGTAAACAATTCCAGCATTAGATTTCAACTGTCACTCCCAGGACATGTTTTGTACATTACAAAATTTAAACACTAATTCCCCAGATTAGTAAAAAATTCTGCATCCAGGAATCCGGTTCACCTCCCACTTTGAAATTTTCTTTGTGCCAAGTGGCATCTGCGGAAGAGTCAAAACCACACCTCTCAACCTAACTTGTCCAAACGTGCAAATCACTACTGCTCGCACTCCACTCCCTAAACAACTAATCCAATCTGCACACCATTCAGTTTGTCAACAACTCTCCACACCCCTTATCCATACTCCCCATGCAAGGAGCAATACTCATAAACCAACAATGGATGCACCGCCCTCAAAATTGTACAGTGCTGGACACATTAGCCATCTCTGAATGTTTTTTTCCCCGTCGGCGACGGCGCGCGTTACCTGGCAACCGCAGCCAGCGGGCCAATTCAAACATCAGCATGATTATGGAGAGTGCTTATAGTGTCCTTTTCATTGTTGCACTGTTTACAAATCGAGTGAGTGACGCGGACGACCCAGCGACGTGCCTCTGCCTGCTTACACATCAGTAGCAAGGGATATGCAGGGAAAAACGGGAAAATAATGATGTTAGAAGCAAGTCATTTTGGGGAAGTGTTCCCTGCTGGACTCAAATAAAGGTTATCGTCCACAGCGTATATTCCATCCCCGAGGAGGGGGTGACAATTGAGATCAGGGGCGTGCTAATTGAAAGTGCGTCAACTGACGGATTCTTTCGGTTTTTGTGTCTGTTCCGCGTAATTCGACCACTGCTAAGACGAATGGAGACCATGTCCCGTCTGTCTCGTAATTTTTCCCCGTAAGACGTCATATTTCAAAATGGCCTCCCCATATATACGAGTAAGTGTCATTTGTGTCATATTCGCAATCGCGCCAGGAAGAGGAACAGGACTACTATCGGATTTTTTAAATACTGGCCCCTGCGTTTGACTCTAAATAACTCCAAGGAAAATGGTCCAAAAAAAATAACGTTATACATCATTAGAAAGCTTGTTTCAATCTACGTTAACATATGTGAGAGTCATTACCTATCTTCATTGTGTAATTTTTATCGCAAGAAGAACACGGAAAAGTGTCATTTTCTGACTGGTTGCCGAAGTTACACTGCAAAATGAATTTTTATGACACTTCTCGGAGGCCGAAAATTCCCCCTGAGAACTCTGGATAGTGCAAATCTTTGTCTCTCTAATGATATATTTGAAACTCAGAAATCGCCATTTGTGTAATCATAATTAAGTTAATTGCACACCTCAATTATCTCGGATGTTTATAATCCTAATTACTTTGCGAATGTATGGACGGCAATCCAGAAATGTGCGTGATAAAATTTCACTGTGCTCTATTGCACTGAAAATTTTAAAAGTATTGTTTTAGTAGGTTTAATAGACAAGTACCAAGCCCGCTTTCTGTTGGCGGGAATGGACGCCGATACTTTTAAATACTTTTAATTTTTAAGTGTAATAGAGCACGATGTATTTTTATCACGCACATTTCTGGCCAGTATTTAAAAAATCCGATAGTAGTCCTCTTCCTCTTCCTGGCGCGAATGTGACACGAATCACACGTACTCGTATATATGGGGAGGCCATTTTGAAACATGACGTTTTACAGGGACAAATTACGAGACAGACTCGGTGTCTGACATACGGGATATGGTCTCCATTCCTCTTAGCGGTGGTCGAATTACGCAGAAAAGACACAAAAACCGAAAGAATCAGTCAGTTGACGCACTTTCAATTAGCACGCCCCTGATCTTAATTGACACCCCCACCTCAGGGATGGAATATATGCTGTGGACGATAACTTTTAATCGAGTCCAGCAGGGAACATTCCCCCAAAATGACTTGCTTATTTTCCCGTTTTTCCCTGCATATCCCGTGCTACTGATGTGTAAGCAGGCAGAGGCACGTCGCTGGGTCGTCCGCGTCACTCGCTCAATTTGTAAACAGTGCAACAATGAAAAGGCCACTATAAGCACTCTCCATATGCTGGGTGTTTGAACTGGCCCGCCGGCAGTGGTAGCCAGGTAATGCGCGCAGTCACCAACGAAAAAAAATAATTTGGTGACGGCTATTAAATATGTCCAGCACTTGACTGACATACCTCACTTTATGATGCTTTGCCACAAGTATGTTTTACATTGTATTCAGTCTAATTGTTTTTGTCGCTTGACTTTTGTATAGCAAGGGCACATCAGCCGAGTCCGACTCAAATCGAGTGAGTAAACCTCCTTCTTTAAAAAAATGGGTTATGGTTAATTTTACATGGTGGTAGGCCTAGTGCCACTCTGCACTCAACATGCGCATATTTCAAGGTGCTCATATGCACCCGCACGTGATAAAAGGTCTGCAGTACTGCCGCATCCGCTTGGCTTCCCCTGCGCTTTCTTCGCGCAGTACACAACCAATGCTAATGAGCGCAAACCGGTGCAAATGCCTTTCTATAAAGTGCGGCTTGGTCTGTGGAACTGAGCAGACTACCCTACCAACGAAGAAGCCCCCGAAAAAACCCCTAAAAATGAACCAAAAAAGCAATGGAATGTTCCAGAGGTGGGTGGCGTGGCGTCACCAGCACCCAACCTTTCCCTGGACTAGTGACCCCCAAACCCCGGGTGCTTGGCCCCCACCCTGTGCGTACCCCCCTGACTCACCTCTGTTCCATGATGGAGGGGGTCTGCCCAGCGTTGGCCCAGGGGCAGAGCAGCGGGCAGAGCTGCAGTGCAGAACCGGCTTGGCTGGCGGGGGGAGACGGAATGAGAGGGACTGAGGGAGCAGGGGGTGGGAGTGGGAAGGGTAAGGGGACGGTTGGAATTAAGTGACGCCGCCATTTTTAGTCCAACCAGGCCAAGCACGACGCTCAGTATTTCCAGGCCTTCCAGTTCGCCTCAGAATGTTGCGGCTTGTTCCGTCGCCTGTCTCCCGGTGCCTGCCCCTGGTCCTGCCGGCCCCTCCTCCGCCCCTGGGTCACCCGCCGTGTCTGCAGCCCCCAGCTGGAGCATTGGAGAAGCCCATGTGAGCATCAAGGGCCATGAATTTAGAAGGGGGGGAGTAGCCTCGTATGGTTGAGTTTGGCCTGGCACAATGTAGGTACAAAAATTCCGGATGGTATCAATAACCCGATCACAACTTCCGACATCCGGCAAAAGCAAAGTCAACAGGCCCTGCCTAGACTTGAACAGGATATAACGCGAGCTCCAAAAAAATATCAAGCTATATGTGTCAGTTACAAATCCAAAGGAATGAAAGTTTTATAATTAATGCCATAAATTACAATTGAATTTTCCCTGGCAGTCTAGCAGACTCGCCTTGTAGTTATGCCATGCACCTATAGTCCTTGATAGGTCCTCCCGGGGTGGATCGTTTAGAGGTCTCGTTCAAATTCCTAAGCCAGGCGTATATTAGGTCTATTTTTTACTTGGTCTCCACTAAGTGACGGGTGATGATCTCGTTGCCAACCTCTTCTTTGATTGTCAGTGCTCCTAGCTCGGCCATCCGAACCCTCACTGTCGCCAGTTCCTCGAGGTTACCCTGCATCACTGACCCACACCCACTCACTGTATGCGTATAACAAAATGTGTGCTGTGAGCAGGAAAACATGTGCTAGTCCAAAAATATGCTGATATTAACTGAATGGCCTCAATTTATATATCAGGTTGGGAGGCCCATACCATGGCCCATTCAACCCCAGTAGTTCAACGACAACAAAAACTCGCCACTAATGCATTCATTTGACTGCTAAATTGGCATACATGATAGCTAGTGTTTGTAGCAGTTAATTTAATGGCTATATCATCAAATGTATAGGCCATGCAATATCGGGTAGTGTCTTTCAGTGGCTGTAAAATAACAGGGTGGCCATTTCCAAATCTTCAGAAAGAAGGACACAGCTGGCAGGTATATCGTGTATGCTTTATACAGTACAACACATTGCGTGACCCCTGACCTCCGGCCACACCCTGACTAGCTCAGTAACGCAGGTTCAGCTGGAGAAAATATGTCAGGCTAGACTGGGAGAAAAGGGTGAAAGAAGTGGTGGGGAGAACTGTAAAAGTGGGGAAAATGATGGTTTCTGATAACATACTGTATAATGAACATGCCTGTTTTACTTACCCAACTGAAACACACAAATGACCACATAATTTTACTTAACACACTAATAAAGCTTAAAAAATGTAACCTGAATCAAACATTTAATGGTGATTGTTGAATTGTATAAATTGGGACCGAAGCAGGTTGGCATAGTGGATAAGGCGTCCGACTGCTAATCGGAAGGTCCTGGGTTCGAATCCCGGTGCCGGCAACTCTAACCGTGGTTTTCTGTGGTTTCCCACGGTTTCTCCAGGAGAATTCCGGAGTTGTTTCCTAATAAACAGGCCACAGCCGCCCCCTTCCTTTCCTATCCTCTCCCAAAGAGCAATAAGTAAAAATGCAAGCAAAGAGTTCCAGACAAAACAAAAATTCCCCCCTAAAGAGCCGCCGGCTGATAACGGGGTATGAATTATTATTAATTATTAATTATTATTAATTGTATAAATTGGCGTAGAAAATATACAACGATTGTACGAGGGGGAATCAAATGAAAACGATAATTATTTTTTTACAATTGTTCTACTATAATGATTGTGACAACTACACTATTTTTCCACATAGTCCCCTTGGCGTTCAATGCAAGTGCGCCACCTGGTAGGAAGCACCTCCATACCGCGGGGGAAAAAATTCTTTCGATTGAGCTCGTAGCCAGTTGTGCACCGCCGCTTCTACTTCATCATTGGAGTGAAACTTATTTCCTCCTAGGTCTGCTTTCAGTTTCACTGGGCGTCACTTAGTCGTTTTTGTTTGGCGGCTGACAAGTTTCTCCCCTTGATCCATGATTGATGTCGTCGGCCGTGATTGGAGTTGGCGGGAGAGCATTGGAGGGTTGAGGACATTTGTTGGAACATTAGTTGTTGGGGGGGGCGAGGGGTTGTATGTCTTTTGCAGTTGAGGGGCGGTTGTGGGGCCTGAGAGGGTTCTCTTTTCTTTATTTTGTGTAAGTAGTTAATTTTGCAGGCTGCGGGTCACTCATAAATTATGAAGTCAGCATGGCGGTGGTGCTTGACTGCCCTTCCTCGCCTTGTCTTAACCGGGTCTTCTTTTTCATTAGGGCTCGGGACATTTGGGATCTTCCTCTTTCTTAATTTCTGGCTCTGGAGTGCCTTGATAGAATAGAGGCTATCTCGGAGCCCTTCGCCTCCAGAGACATTCACTCCCGCCAGCTCGCAGCGGGCTCGCCAAAGTTCATTAATTCTGGCATGCATTACTGGCAAATGGGCAGTTGTGAAGTCATGCTGGAGATGCAGCTTGTCGACAATTTTGGAAAACTGCAACTCCACGACCTTCGATGACCACGTCGTGGAGGTCACAACCTGAAGAAACAAATGGTATCGTTAATAAATTATGTCGTGTAGTACGCATCAAAAGATTTGGAATACCCCCCCCCTATAACGGGTGATTATTCACCCCGACATTTTGACTCTCCTACGTTTGGACTTGTAACTGGCTAAAGTACCTGGGCCACTTGATTCATTCACGCCACTGATCAATACCGGTATGCGACAAGGCGGTACTATATTAGGAGCCAATAATAATGCATTACGGTACCTTAATTAAATCTGTGGAGTATTTTTGAACTCCCTCCTCGTTTAGCTCCTTCTCCACGATGCTTAGCACCACTTTCAGCAAGGGCGTAAGGGCAGGCTTCGGAAACGTCATATTTCCTCTGTCCCGGGTCTTCAAAACTCCCGGGCAGAAACCTGTCCTTCTCCTCTTGTGTCATAGTCACGCGCTTGATAAGGCGGACCATTGCCTCCGCAAGTCCCCGTTGTGCTGGCGTGGATTGATGACGACTAAATTGCCTCCGGTACAATCTCATCATCTGCCCCAGAGATCCTGTTACATAAAGTACAGTACATATGGGATTAAAACTTTATTTATATCTACCAGGAGTGAATACTTAGCTCCACTTAGCACTAGTCGAGCACGTTTCTCCTCGTAACAGTCCTCAGAAGCGGGAGGGGTTATCAGCGGGGTGGTATCATCTGCAAGAACACCGGCCGGGGCTTTCACATACTGCCGGGAGAACACCAGGAACACTTCCCTGGCATAAGTGTGGAAAAGAGCATTCACATCGGAGCCAGCAGCACTGATGTCGAATAATTCTGTTGCTGTCTGCCAGAAATCTGCGAGGCCGTCCTGGCCCCAGTACCCCAGTTCCCCAACGACGAGGTACAAGCTTCTTCTTTGTGAAGCACTTCTAGCCTCCGGTACATTTGCATAAGCAGCTTCTTCGATTCTGCATGATTGCAAAAGTGAATATGAAGCTCCTTCTGCTTGTCACTCCCATCTACATGCTTCACGCTTTTCAAGGCTGTGGTAACTTGACTGAACTACTCTGCTACATCAGGAGTGGCTGCATCCATGTCGACTACAAGCTTCAGACACTACACCAGTACACTGGCACTTCCCAACTCCGCCAGTACGACACTGAGCTGCGTTACATGGCTTCAATACAAGTCCCCGTCAGCCATTCTCACCCTCCCACTGCTGATCCCCACCCACCATGCACCCACCCACTTCGAAAACCTGTTAGTTGGGAAATTTTGGGTTGGAAGAAAAAAGGGGGGTGGTTCTATTTCAGATCAGCCAGTGAGTGAAAAAAGGTGTCAGGTCATAGTCATCAATTTTTTTGAAAAAAATATGTGAAACCCACATCAAATTGAACTGTTATGGAGCAATAAGTTTTACCAGATTAAATTTAGTTATCGAGATATTAATATTTCTTTTAAGGGCTACCAAAATCACAATTACGCGAAGACGCACTTTTTCCAGCCACGACTGGATCTCCAGACTTACGACCTGGGCGGATGGAGGGGTAATACTTCAAATTACCATAGTCATTGAAATAGGACCATTCAAGGTATTCCACATGATACGGATTTTTCTTACGGGCAGCAGCACACTCATCTGCATACATAGCTGGCGTGTAAATGGCCTTGTTACGACACTGCCTTTCTATTGCACTATGCATAGAGTCGCACTCCATTTGAGTGCGACCCTTCACAAGATATTTCTGGGTAATAGTAACCCCATGCATCATGGCAGTTTGCAGCAACGCGTTGCTAAGTGTGCAGTTGCGATTTTGAAAATTGCATCCATCGCTGTACAGAATTATGGCATCTCCCAAGTTGGTGTGATCAACGATGAACTTGCACAATATTGTAGCGAATTCGTTGGCAGTGATGTGCCCTTCACCCTCGTGCCAAAGATAACAATACCCCTCCCTTGTTTTCAGGTCATACATGGTAAAGTTATGCACGATCAACTTCATTTTGTAGTACAACGCAGAGGCATTCAGTTTAGGTGAGAGTAACACCGACTGCATATCTACAGTGAACACCTTCACTTTGGTGTCTTCAATGTTTTTGTCACTCTCTTTCTGTGCACATGCTTCTTCTTTCAGCTTAATATGAACCCTGTACTCCTCTTCACCGATGTTCCCTGCTTCATGGGCGACGCAAGTATCGCATTGATCTTTCCTGTCACAGAAGGATACAGAAATATTAATTATGATCTAGTAAGTGAGAAGCATTAAAGGGACACTCCACTCAAAATACAAGTTGGATTCTAAAAATCGGGCAAAAAATACTGATTTCGAGGGTATAAGCAGTTTTCCTGAGAGACGAACGGTAAGGCCAGGACGAGCCGTCAAAGTTCGGACATTCGAATCTGGCGCAAAAGAGCAGCGCCTCTTCCGGGTATGGGCAGAAATAGTCGGAAATATTCAGGGTCCCCTACATGGTTGCCGGCACTCGTGGAGGTTACCCTGATCTTTGGTGTGGTATATTTTTCAAAGATGGCGGAATCCGACAGTCCACGTGCAGGTCCGAGTCACCTTTATCTTGACGGTAC
>KZ539394.1:9089-23534 GCA_000934665.2 Catajapyx aquilonaris
CCCCCCCCCCCCTCTCTCTACATTATGAAGCCGACGCTCTTTGGTAATAAGCGCGAAACAACTTGATTGACGAAATCTACAAGCGTAATTAGGGAAGAAGTGCAACTTTGGTCACTAGTAACCAGTTTTCTGTTTGAAGCGTTGCTACCGGGCAGGTTCTCTTCAACAGCCTTGTATCCTCAACTTAAGAGGAATTTCTCCTCTACTTTTTTTTTTCTTGTTGGATTCATCTCTTCTCCATGACTTTCCTCCTTGTCAGAGCATTTTCACACCAGCATGAAATAGGAGCGTGCACCTGATTAGCAACTTGTTTCCCTCTTGCAAATTATATAGGTTTCGCTTCATAAAACCAGTGTTGGCTTTTTGGCTCGTTGATGGTCAGCTTCTGTAGGCCTCTTGTTTTCCTAGGGTTTTCTTTTTTTAATACGTCTATGGTGGAAACTAGTTTTGAGCCAGGTTTGCTAATTTTATTCCCTTGCCTATTTTTCTACAACGCATGCTTCTGTTCTACGTAGAATATATATATATTTTTTTCCAACTCGTCATTCCTGAAACGTAATTGCAACTTTAGTTGTACAGGTCTAGCGTATATCTGGACTGTTGTGGAGGCATAAAAAATAGGTTAAAAAGACAAGTGTGTAAATTATTCATGCAGCAGGATCTGTGGATGTGTAGAACACGCGTTTACAATGAAAGTAATGTTCGAATGCATAATGGCGCAACGTGGAAGTAGCCAAATGGAGAATAATGTGCTGTCGTTATTTATTCATCTCGAGCACAACAACATAGCCTAATAAAACGGGAGTTAATTCAGGAAACTGTAAACTTCAATTAGTCTCATTAACGTAACTGTCTGGGATTAAAATAATATAAGCAGAATTGCTGTGTACACTGTAATAATCTTGGAATTATTTTGTTAATAACATTACTAATATTAATACTTTTAATGACACATGTTACGTACTTAAATATTGATCAACAAACACTAAACTATGGACTCTTGTCAAAATAATTAGAAAATCAATCAATTAATCGACACACCAAAATATGCACAAAATGCACCCCCCCCACCCAAAAAAAACAACAACAATACATTTCTGTACCTTTTGTTGTACAGTACTGCACAGTGTAGACTACTTCAGTACTTGAACTTCATGATAATAAACTTTATGGTGATGGTACCGGTAACGTGCTTCACTACTGATCGACAAAAGTGTCACAAAATTTGGCATTCATTATATGCAAGGTCATATTTACGTTTGCAATTTCGACTAATTATTATGCACCATGCATGACGGAAGATTCCGGTTCACTTTCCCAATTTGGATAATACATCGAATTGACACCAAAAACACAATACACGCCTGCCAACCCACACAATCCCCATAAATTGGAGCAACCCCATCCAGATCAAAATCAGCAATATAAAGGGTCGGCGAAAAACAAAAGCCTTAATTACTGTTAAGGGAACTTCTTACTTACGGTTTTTGGAACCATTTCCTTTTCACTCCATCGGAATACACAATCGGTCTTTTTCCCTAATTGAATATTTTCTCGAGCAGAAACCCACCTTTTTTGGTCTGGATTTCGAACTCCGGACCGTCTTTTTTAATGACTCCTACTTGACAAGCCCGTTTTTCATGCAATACAAGGTTGTCGCCCTGAAGGTAATTTAAACCCCGACACTTTTATAACTGCTGGAGGTGCGGACTTCTTCTGTTTTATGGACGAAGGACGGAGCGAAAAATTTATTACTAAATAAATTAAAGGTTATTTTTACGAGGTAATGATCATTGCTAGGAGGAGAGAGAGAGAGAGTCCAGAAGTGCGATGGAAATGCTTGCCAAATGCCACGGATAGAAGAAAAGGATGGGAGGTAGAGCTATTTTTGTGTAATAAAGAAACGCCATTTGCAAAGCTCGCACTTGTTACACTAGTTTGCTTGGCGATAAGGTTTACCTTTGTGCGAACTCCAGGAGGAATCTCAAGACTCTTGATGGATTCCCATCCTGGCCGGAAGAAGCTGAAAAAGAAACGGGCTATTTTGGAACACCATAACCTATAGGACTTGTAGTGCCGGCCAGCAATTCTGCAAATTGCATTGCTGTGAGGTCTGCCATACTAGCTCGCAAACAGCTCGGATCACATGAGAAGAGTGTTCCTGTGAAGTCAACAGGGTTGAGTCATTCACTGATTCAATTGAACTGTGTACAGTACATACACTTGAAACATCTGCAAGTCTGGCCAGCTTTGTCGGATAGAAAGGCTGCTGTCGATATTAGAGTGCACAATAATGGCTGTGTCAGCAGTGCTTCAACCCTGTCTGAATCCAGTCTTAAGGCGATGCCCGTGTCGTAATATCGACTTAGCAATTTCAGGTCTAATGCTTAATGGAACCGTGCACGTGGCTCACTACAACAAACCCTGTGATTTGCAACCTGAGTGTTTTTCGACTTGTGTCACGAACCGCATGCAGAGTTTCACAAAACTACAAAAAAATCAAACTCGGTCTGTCAAGTGATTGTGGCCCATTGGAATAGAAATTGGCATCTTCATTTCTAGCCAGATATAAATGTGTGTGGTTTTCCCGTTAGATTTTGAAGGGCTTTTCTATGCACCATTCTCATTCCCTGCTTATTGATTCGATGGGCGTTAGCCATGTACGTATATTTATTTCCATTTCTATAAGGCACGGTGAAAGCAGCATGGACTCCAGACCTGTCATTGGCGAAATGAAAAAGAAAATTGCGAATCATGAATAAAGCATCGATACTTCACAAGGGGGGAAAGGCTTGAAAAACTTTTTTTTTGAGGGGAAAAGAGGTTACGTGTTTTTCGCGTGCAACTTTTTTGAGTTAAATTGTGCACATTTTAACGTCAACGAGATTCGCTCATGCGGAAGATTCAACGTCGAATAACAGTGTTCGAGATCGGTTTTCCATCACGCTTGAAGACTAGTTTTTGATGCCTACAATTCCCCCAGGGAATTTACTGCCGACGATTATAGGGCTTCATTCACGGTCTTAAAAAGTTAATAATTCACTTTTAAAAAAATACGGTCGAAACATGCACCTTACGAGCACCAATATTTCTTCCGACCGGAGAGAGTTTCGGAAATTCGCTTTCTCTTATCTTTTGTCAATATTGATCGCATGTTGCGGTTTTTGCAGCATAGTCACACCATCAAGGTCTGGACTACACCTGAGACGTTTCATGAAGGTCGTACCGTACACAATGATAATTCTATCGCTTCTGGCACAAGTCCGAATAATTTCCTCGTTTTTTTTGCGCATCAAACTATTGTTTTTTTCACATAACAGTTATCACCTGTCAACAGTATAGCTGGCGGTGATTTTTTTTATACGTTCGAGTACATAAGGTGTAAATATAACGCACCTTGTGATAATGCATAGCCTTCACTAAGATATTATATAATAACGCCATTGCTCATAAGGAGAAACTTATACAGATTGTTTACTCCAGAATGTGCATGGAATTCTGATATTTTTTGTACAAGGTGCTGAAGTGAATCTGTGAGAAACATTGTATAGTAACTATTTCATCGCCTGATCGTGGCTCTGAACACATCTTGCCTAATTGAATGCTCACCAAAAAAAAAACCTATTATATCCCAGTGTTTTTACGACCCCGGCATGAATATGTAAGCGTAAAAAGAGCGAAAAACACGAACTCCTCTCGAATCCAAGCGCAATTAGAATCAATCTAGCCCTATAAAATATCCCCATTTCTGTAAACACAAGCCGAGAGCGGATTGGTGGGAGGCCTAACTGCATAATAACTTGATGAAAGTGCTATTAGCGACTAGGGGCGGGAATTCCTTGATGCAACGTGTGTGGGCGGCAAGGTAACACCTGCTGGAGGCCCACGACCACACCCGAAGATCTAGGGGGTTCAAAATACCCTTTTTTTACCCAGCTTCGATAATAATTTTCATATGTGAGATTAATGATCTGGGATTAAATAAGGTTAAAAGACGCAGCTAATTAACATTTTAAACAGTTTAGTCAAAAAATGTGGGGATGTAATAATGGGCAAACGCGTTTTCAGACTGATGATTGACAATTATTGATTGCCTTGGAAAAACTTGCTTGAAAAGGTCAAAAATGGAATTTGGAAAGGGTGAAAAAAAGTGGGCAACGGTTTTGCGCATGGGTTTTAATCAATGGGATATAGATAGATAAACTTGGCTGGTGGCTCGTACTTCTAATGATTTCTAGGCGGCTTGCATGGTATCAGGAAGATTGATCTGGTCAAACCTTCGAAAAGAGGGCATCAACAATCGTTCAAAATATAATTGGGTGCCAAGACAAAAGACAACAGGAACCTTAGTTGGTGCTGGGAGGGGGAAAAAAGGCTTAAGAGAACGGCAGAACTACTTTGCAAGCGTTTACTTTAGACTTCACTATCAGGCTTTGCTATCTAAATTATCCCATGATGACTTGTTTAGGTGGTACAAGCAGCTAGGTTTTTGTAAGAGGAGATGGTCGAACCCTGATCAATTCAAACCTTATGTAATTTACCGCAAATTTTTTGCATTAAAATTTTTTACATGAGCAAATGATGGTACTGTCACGAGATGGCAGTACATATGCTGGTGTCGATTATCCCCGCAAGGTCAGAGAATCCCCGAGGCTGTTACGACATCCCCCCAAAAACGAGTCATCGTAAGCGCGTAGGCAGCAGCACCGACTGAATGACCACGGAGGTCACTGGGTAAATAAAACTAGGCTACCGTTTAGCACGACGGAAAGAGAAAGGGGGGTGAATGGTCCGAGCATAACAGCAAGAGGTACAGATATATACACACACGTGGTTTGCTGGGTCAAGAGCCCAGGCCACCACCAGGCCACACCCTGACCATCTTGATTGATTGACCGATTGATTGATCGGTTTCAAATCGCTCTGCCATAAGTTGTCCCTGCGAGGTGGTGGAAGAGAGAGGTGAAAAAAAATTTGGAGGGAAAATTAATTTACAAGTATCCAAATAAGGAAAACTAAGGATTTACAAGCTCGTATGGGTGTGGTGCCCTTGGCGTAATTTGTCGGTATGGAACTGGATTGATTTGTTGTGTATAGGATCAAACGAGCACCACGATTGTTAAGCACGTTGCAGAAATTTGGTATGGTAGCAACGAGTTGATGCAATTATTGCAGAATCCTCAGTCTTTCAGTTACTGCTGGTTTTAGCACAACTAATCGTCTGTCATAAAAATAGCAATATTGCTATATAGTTTTTAAAAAAGAGGTCCTGACCGCACTTATTGCATTTGGAAGCGTATGAAATTTCCTATTCGCTTTTTCTAAACTTAACGGACCTCACCTGCTGCATTTTGGTACCTTTTGCAGGTGCTGCGCCCTATTCTGGCCGTTCCAAAGCGCAGCAGGTATATGACGCAGCATACTGAACACAATGCTGAGAAGTGGGAGGGGGCAAAAAAAAGTGGGGAGTAAAAAAAGGAGCAAAACCTGACATAAATGGCAATCCATAATGCGGGACAAGTGCGGGCGGGGGGTAGCAGGTATAAAATAAGGAAATGGCCGGCTGGCTTTTCGAATGGAGGACGAAAACGTCGGAGATTAAGTGGCCCTGCTGTGATGTAAATTTGGACGGCTGCACTTCATTTGTTGGGTGTATCTGCGGGTGTAACAAACAAAAAAAAATTGGAGAGAGAAGAGGACAGTGGTCGTGACTTCAAAATTGCAGAGATCATGTCTTTTTATGAGCTACTGTTTGTCGGGGAAAAGGAAATATTGTTGGTTCGAGACTCCTGCTGGGTAGGACCTGATGAAGTTTCTAAGTTCTAATTATGGGACTCACATATGCAACAAAAAAATGTGTAATATATTGGGAAAAATTCTAGATGACAGACAATATGGGTTATTAATTTCTTGAAGGCAAAGATGGTATTTTTCGTATACTTTCGAACTTAATAACTTGCAATTTTATCGGAGAGCAATATCGCAAAATTGAGCTTCCAGGAATTTTTTTCCTCCCTCTTGTTTACTGTCACTGAAAATATCTGCTTAATTGAACACTGTAATGAGGTTTAGTACAGTGATGTCTTTGAAGTTGAAACACAAAGACTACAAAAAAATTGGGAGGAAAAAAATGGAGGAGTGGAATACACGTCCGCACGTGCGGAGTCTGTCCATCCCGATACCTTTATCCCTGACAGCACAAAGGCACGTCGTGGAAATACTTAAAGTGAGAAAATGATGATGATGGATTCCCTACTCGTGATGAATGCTCCTGGAGTTGGAATTTCCTCGTTTAAAGAATGACAAGCCCCTTTCTTACCTGCCGGACTCGTGCGAGGAGTAAATAATCCCATTTCGTCCTGTCTAGGGGCGTGTATTATCTCATAATTTTTAAAAGCTGGGTTTGGAAAAAAAATTACGAATATGATACCCCCGTATTAAGCTTCTATATAACAATCCTGGTGCAATGTTCGATAATAAAATATTTGAATTAAAAAAAAACACCTGGACGTTTGGCATCAGTCCCTTGAATTTTGATTGCCGCTCTGTCACTTTTTATTAATAGGCTCGTAAAATGGCTTTTGCATTGCAATCAAGGAGTCGACAGCAGGAATTAGTTAGGTTGGTAGACAAGGGGGCTCGAGCTAGGAAGGAATCCGGGTAGATCACCTCAGCCAGGTTGACGGGAGGACCTCCTTTAAAAAAACTCATATTGGAAGATATATGGATCTGCCGCCCACATTTTTTTTGCGCGTCTTACCTGGGCTGAAAAAAAATTTCAATAGATATCTGGCAAGGACAGCTACACCCCAAATTAAAGCAACGCCTAATTTTAGACTTTGGAATTGCCAAAATTAATCGTCTCCTCACTTGCACAGGTTATCTGGCTTTGGAGGAGAACTCACGGGAAGAATATCAATCATGCAAGGCTTGAATGAAGTGCTGCCATTCTTTTTTTTTTCTGGCAACTGGCGTAATGCTGATCGCCGGTGCCGAATCCCCGACAGGGCTTCATGCCCAAGTTTCTTTTGTCTGGGACGTCAAAGTCTACCTCCTGGCCTCCGCTCTGACAGCGGGACGCCTCCGAGAAGAAATGGACTTGAGAATTCCAACCAATGTAGACAACAACAGATATAAAACCTCATCCGTCTTTAAAGATTCTCCGGATATTTTTTTTTTGTTTTTGCTTCTCTTGCAGCCTGCTGTTAATCATAACCAATGGTCGGGGTGGAAAGAAGGAGAAGGATTAGAACCGGACTCTAAAGTTAATCATCGTCTTTGTCCTTTCACAAGATCAATAGATCGCTGCAATGTGTGTTGGGTGTGCGAGGATTTTTTTAAAAGAAGGGTTCAACGTACTTTGTTGCCAAGGTGTGCCTGGAAGTACTGTGCACATTTTTAGGTACAGAATCCGGCATTGTTGGAACACCTTGTAATACTTACGTCGCAACTGACTAACCTTCATTCTAAACATACCAACTCAAACCGAGCCAAGATAAATATTAGCACACTTAATATAATTTGGGGACTTCCCTTGCATACCTTACGTCATACTTCAGCCTTGCAGTACGTGGTCAAGAATATTGTATAGTAGCAGTAATACGAGTAAATTTTTGAAGCATTACATTTTCAGTTTGACAGGTGCATATAGTGTGCATTATCTCGAGGACTTCCATAAGCAGCAGTGGGCAGATGGGGGTAGAAGAAGGCAGGTAGGACCACCGCTGCGAACTCTTTACAACCTCGAGATCATTCGAGGAGAAGGAAAAATTGGCAGCGGAGTTACAAGACTGAAGGCTTGAAGCAATTTCGGGGCCTGTCACGACTAGCACGCGGCCAGTGCCAATCAAAGCAGCGTCTCCAAAAAGCTTAATTACTCATCTCTCAAGTACAATCCGTTTTTTAAAAATGTATTCGAGTCAAGGTTTCGCAGTCACCAAGCTACACCCTTACAAAAATTGAATATCACTGCGGAATGATTTCCCTCGCTTCATTGCAGCAGTTGTGAATAATTCACCACCGAGTTACTGTTTGTTTTGATTTGCACTTGCCAACTAGTCTGCGGATACACACCGTTTCGACTCTTTTTTAGTATGTGTATACCACACTCCGTGTTAGATAATGGAACGACGTACCTGAAGATTGGCATCGACCTACTTGGCGGTTCGGCTTAATTGTGGACCTTTACGACCATCTATGGTATCCACTGCCTATCTCGCTCACTCATCTGGTGTATAGTGGGGTGGGAGGGGCCAAAAAATTCTTTTCGACACTTTTTTTTGGCGTAACGACGTCGAGACCAGCGGGGGTTGCTATTGTGCACATTTTAGTTACGACTACCGTGATTGCAAATATGAACCCTTTCGGGTCAACTTTGGTTTACGGCCTGTACTTTCTCCACCTGGATTTGTTGACACCCAGGTCACTCTTAATGAGGTTTGGGAAATGGTGGTATAATTGCTCATAATTTTCATATAAACTGAGTCTTCCGTGGGAGTGTGTTGGATGATGAAGTGTTCATAAAGAGTAAACAAAGTTGTGTGTCAGGTGACAAGAGCTGCAGTTTTTCAGCATTGAATCCATTGAATATATGTCTACTGATTGGAGGTGGGTGGAGAGGGAGGCGTTACGCAATAGCTCAATAAGAAATGAAGTGATTTATCACCAGCAAAGTGCATAATAAATTCACTCGAACCACGTTATCAGCAATCTGAATATGAAGGTGATTGGAAAAATATATTTTTTGACCTCTCACTTTTCTCAGCGGTATGTAAGTAGTGATTGTAGGACATACACCTTCGCACTATTTGGATTTAGTAACGGTCGGTCAGGTGTTGTAATAGTCATTTTTTCTGAAAACAGCTGAAAATTTTAATTTCAAATTGACTAGTGGTTCAATGAAGGTATACTTAAATCAGATCAATATTCCACACAATTCAAACAATATTCCCACTATTACTGTGACATAAAATGTGCTGTACTGTACGCAATTAAAATGAAGCAAAAAACACCTTCGGGACTTCCGTTATTTTCATGGCGATCTGCATACAGATTGTTTGATTTTAGTTTTAATTGTCATGTTCATGCTGGGATATGCTGTTACGATCTTACGAACAATACTTTATTATTCAAGCATGTCTTCAAGACCAGTTTGAAGCTCGTAAATGCTCAGTTTTAATATTTTATTAGATGAACTGCTAATTACGGAAGCGAATAACAGAGCCTTGAGCTTTTGATTGTGAAAAATCTCAGATAAAGATTCAGCCATAGTGTCATGAAAAGTACTGTATAACAAAATGGCTGATAACCTTGGCTTTTATGTGGCCAATAGTCCTAATAGTCACGTAACCGATGACAGTTATTAGTTACTATAGAGTCCCGAATATCTTCCAACATTATTTGACCCTAGCGTGACACGTGAATCTGTGATTAAAGCGAGCTCATTAGCTTTGTCGGATTTGGGGCGCAAGAACCCATCGTCACCAATCAGGGACTGAAGAATTGATTACCCGCTCAATGATTGTGTAGGCTTCGGCACCAATACAACCGAGCAACATTTGGAGCCCAGTTCCCATATTGGGGGGCGTCTTTTAGATTCTGCCACCGCTGCACAATAGCCCCTTGAAATTTATGGGGCCGTAACTCCTCGGGGACTCGCAAGAGCGTGTGGCGCCCAACACATACAGGTTATCGGTACAATGATAAAAAGGTGTGTGTGTATATACACAATGCAGGGGGTGAAAAATAAATATCTGGAAAAATAAGAAATTTTTTAGCTGTGTTTTTTTGTTGCTACGGTGCTGTAAGTGAGTGGTTTAAAATTGTAGGCGAATCGTGTGGTTTAGAGCTGTGGTCGACTGGGGAAATAAACCTTTCAGCCAGTGGCAATGATGCTGGGGTAAGCATTTCTGTTGGCCGATTTGGACCACTGCGGGAGACCAGGGGGGTCGAAAAATGTTTGTTTTCACAGATTTTATCTCCACCTGCACAGATCGCTAAATGGAGAAAATAAGTGCCAAACGCTGTGGAAAGCATTCGGGTTATGATCAGGTTGCAGAAAATGAAATGAACGAACAATATTGGCCAGGAGTAAATTTTCCTGTCCTGCAGACAATACCACAGTATTGTTGATCTGAGAGTTTTAGATTTTAATGGAATTTAGGCTGCAAATGGGACCCAATCCTAGACAATGGAACGACCTTTCGACCTGTTATCTGAAGCCAAAATTTATTGGAAAAGCCTGTCCCATTCTGTATGTCAACTGGATTCAAATCAAGTCCTGTAATCGCCTAATGAAGTCGTCATGTCTCATTACCTGGGTGATATGAAACTCACGTTTTTTTGGTGTTTTCCAAAAGCCTCGTGTGTGATTAAGGCATCTGTACACCCTAACTGACGCTAACGAATGTAATGAACGCTACCAAATACAACCATATTTTCAAACAGGGTGCAAGTCCTGCCGCCTCAATCTTACGCTGATGGGAATCACTTCGGAGTATATGCTTAAAAAAAAAAGAACGCGAATAAGAATCCGGACGTTACGGACTCGTTTTATGGCCCGATTCCTGTCGGATTGGATTTTAATTAGAGAGGCAAAAGCCCGAACTGTTGAACTCTGAGTACTATTCATCCGAGCCTAAGCGCGTTTTTCAGCGCCCGATGCAATTTCAAGTCGACGACATGGCAGCATCAGAGACACTTAATTTCGCTTACAGGTAGTTATCGGCAATTAAGAGGCACCCGGCAATCTCCGGCTGCCCTTGTGGTTACTTTTATACCCATCCGACGTCGTTAAATGGGAAACTAATATGGCGTGTCCTTCTGGCGGAGTCGGAGGGACCGGTTCATAAATTCATATAAATGGAAGGCTGCTGTTGGCCGCCTGCAATCCAGACTTTTCAAAAAAGATGAGGAGTGATACTTTTATGTGGTGGAGATGAAGAAGAAAAAAAAGTGAACTTCTTGATGAGGTGTGTGGTAGGAGTTAGAGTTTGAACTGATCTTGTGCAGATCCTTGTCAGCTGGAGCAAGCCACGAAGTGCTTTTTTTCTAATTGCCTCCATAAAGGTCCAATACTTTAAATTATGCTAATAACTAGTACGGACAAGTTTGAAGAAAAACCCACAGGCTGCCCTTTGGGGCTTGTAAATTTTTACGATCCAACCTCAGGGTAGGAAACCTTTAATTTCCCACAGTTATGCAGGAAATAGCAACAATAGCAAAAAATTGTATGCAAAGAGTTGACATGTCATGTGGCGTCCTCCGCCTTCAGAAGAAGTATAGTTCGTTCCCAAAAAATTCTTGTCGTGTTTGGACCTGTTACTACTTGTTCTGGTCTCGAAATTCAAGCCTCTCGTTTACGCATTTTTCGTGAGGAATGTATCTTCTTCGTATAACCTCCCCCTCCTTATAACTCCGAACAGTGCCAGCAAGTGGAGGAAAAGGGGAACCGTGGGAACGTCTGGTCTCTGAGGTCAATCGGAGGATGACTTTGGAGTTTTTTACCCCAAGAAGAATTTTTTTTCGAGACATGTGGAAGGTTGAAGGGGGGAGGCTGAAGCTTTTCATCATTACTTTTTTCAACTTTTTTTCCCCCTACTGGTTGCCAAGTGTTACTGAACCTGGAACACAGCGATTCAACAAGGGCTCTTGATTCAATTAATTCAAACCGTCCACATATGATTAGACCAGACTGGCAGAATACAATCATTTATTTAAGAGCACAAGTGATGGAGACATGTTTCACCCAGTAGGTTCTGTGGGGGCTGGAGGTTATAAATAAAATAAAATAAAATAAATAGCGGTCTATTCAGTGTATAGGAAATCTAATCCAAGATTTTAGCAGAAGTGTGGGCGTTGCTTTGGCAACCAATTACAAAGAGGATTACAATAATTTACTAAACATCCGTCTCATTATATTGATATTCAATCAAGGTTATTAATTAATGCTATATCAGCTCTTCCATCAAGATGGATTATGTTGAATTGCAACATCTATTAAATAATTGTAGACATACGAGCGTATATATGTGACGTTTCTAGGCGTGCAAAGATAGGTTGCAACCATAGACGTAATTATATTGTACCTCGTTATCCCAACTGTATCTAACCGGAATTAGTACCTTCTCACATCAGCAAGAGTTACGACACACATTTGAGAACGAATCAGATACAACGTCCGTCAGTGTAAATCTTCCGCCCATCTGTTTTCTTGCATATGTAAATTGGATTTTTATTGTTTAATTTTTTTTGTGTGTGTGCACGTTAAAACAAAACAGGTGTATGCCATGCGATCATACAATGTTTTTCCTGTTTTGAAGCCCAAAGGAAGGAGAAGATTACCTCAGGGGGCCAAAGGTGATCGACACGTGCGCTTTTATACAAACTTCACCTGGCCCATTACGCACATGAGCACACACACACATGCTGCCACATATTATGCGGAGCTTCTCGGTTACGAAATGGATTCTCTCTAACCCGCCGAGAAAACGAGCCTCACTGCTTTATGACCTATTGTCATATTTAGAAGACTTATCAAAGTGGGAGACCCGGAGGTTTTTTCGAGACTTAACACCGTCTGCACAATAACTTTTTTAAGAGGGCTGGGTGATTGTGGAATAATAAAAGAGCAGAAAAAAGAGAAGGAAGAACCCAGAGATGGGTCGAATGGTAGAGGAGGAAGGAAAAAAAGGGGCCAAAATGGAGAGCTGGGATGCGATTACAGAGGCAGGAAAAAGATAGCTTTGTCAAAGAAATGGTGGAGTCGGGAAGGAACTGATTGCAGGAAAGGCATGTGGAAGTCTACGGTTTTTTTTATATAGAGGGAAGCTTCCACTTTGGTCATTCTTCAAGAAATACTTTTTATTTTCCTCTTATTAATTCAAAGCAGGTTGCAGAACAAGGATTTGGGAATGAGTAGGCGCTTCTCAGGGAGGTCGGAGCAAATTACAGACTGTTTTTGGGTCCTCCTCTTTGTCTACGAAGATGTTTGAATTATGCATGAATTTTACAAAGATTCTCGAGTACTCCGAAAAGTGTAATATCAATGTTTAATGAGAAAACAACCATAAAATTACCGGTCATCATCCCAGTGACTAGCCCTTCGCGAGTCATAAGTGTGGCTAGGATATAAAGATTCATAATGTTATTACCCCCGTGAGAGCAAATAGTTGTAGTATTCGGCTTCAAAATTATTGCAAACTCTCAGCCAATGGCAGTGCTGCATTTTTTTGTTTGATGCAAGACTGTCGCAACAATATAAATTTTACTGCAGGTAATACGGTGATTATTCGCCTCTGATTCGTCTTAAATAACATAAAAATAAATTCCTCTTGTATTAAGGCCTTTGGGGTAAATAAATAAATAAATAAATATGAGACAATGTTACAATTAATTTTGTCATGTAGCTGTTTGCTTCTACTCACCTGCGACTGACTATTATAAACCTAGTATTCCGGTCAACTTGATTGGCATCTTAGTGCATTAGTAGAACTATCGCCATCCACATATCATACCCTAGATGGCCCCTATCCATTTGTGCTACACGCTCGAGTGGCTTCGACAATAAGACGCGGCCCCATTTGCGAGATACGACCAAAGTCTCAAGAGCCAGGTGTGTATCCTAGTACACAAAGGGCGCACAATATATATTCTAGGACATTTGAGGGCAAAAGCAACGCCTTTTTTGAGCAACGGAAAAAAGGGGTTGACGGTTAGCGAAAAAAAAAGAAAAGTGTTTGCCAGCAGGAGCCTTATTCCCTTACAGGAAGTTATCTATCTGGATGCCAAGTTGTACCAGAGTGCATGGAAAAAGCCGAAGCATGTGAAAAAGACAGGCAGGAAACATGCGAGCAAGTGCGTAAAGGCCAACTGTGAAACACACACATGGAGATTTACCTTGTCAAAAATTGGAGGGTGTATGGGCCTAGAAATAGTTTTTCGGTAAGTCATTTATCCGGTGGATGATCCTTGAACGATTAATTTTCAAGGCGGTACAGGTATTCAAACATTCCATGATGGAGGTAAAGGACTTTCCTTTTAAAAAGAGCAGCAGGGAGGCGGGCTGGGTTTGAATTAAGAATAATTAGACTTTTGGACAAAAAGACTCGGGCCTCAAAAATTCCAGGGCGTAGATTGAGTCTGACCTCTCACCTGCTTCTCATCAATAAAAGGGGAGGGTGCCACGTGCATAAAAAAATATATGTATCGGATGTGTGGAGTGTACACAAAAAAAAGTTTTTGTTGGTAAAAATAACCTGTGACGTGTGCGAATGAAGGAATACAGGCGGTTTTAGGGGGAACTTGAAAGGAAGTGGCTAATGGTAGGGTGGTTTTTGCCGTCAAAAAAATTTTTTTATAGAAAGGGAACCGCCAAAGAGACTGTCAATTTATGCGCATTTCAATAGTGGGAAGAGTGGCCCCTAGAGGGCATTTTCTGTGGACTAG
>JYFJ02005667.1:0-23502 GCA_000934665.2 Catajapyx aquilonaris
GGGCCAATGGGAAGAGGTGGCGGCAATAATACGGGGGCGGACCAATCGGAGGGCTCGGCGGCCGTCCGCAAGCATTTTAATATTATAGATATATATATGTATATATATGTATGTATATATGTATATGTATATATATGTGTGTATATATATGTATATATATATGTATATGTGTATATATATATATATATATGTATATGTGTATATATATATACCCTGCCCTGTACACAGAAGGCACACAATCATTGAGTTAGTATTCGTTGTCTGTACAGGTCCGATCGTATGATGAAGGGACCGGATATCTCGCTGTTGTCGAAGCTGGTATCTTGGTCCGTCACAAAGAAGCTGACCAGGTAAAGGGACTCCAATTTTTGGCTGGCTTCCCTCACTGCTTGAAGCAGGCTGTTCGTGTCTCATGTCGGCCATTTTTCTTTAGCTCCAACCGCCTCATGCCGAGCAGCCATTCGGCGGCCTGGCTGCTGCTCAGCCCTGAGGCCTCACCGTCGAGCGGCGTGACGTGCTTCCACAGCGACGAATCCTTGGCCAGTTCTTCAAAGTATTTTCATACGAGCTCAACCTTTGTCATCAGATCTGCTTCTGCCAGATAGGAGAACACCCGTAGTATCATTTCCCAAGGCAGCCGCGAAAAGGTACCTAGGTCCTGAAAAAAAAAGAAGCTTATAGCTAGTGAACACCACGATGTGAGTCGAAGTTGCAAGTGCTAAGAAGATCCTTCGAACTCTCGCTGGCAGGCAAGTTGTTCCAAAACATCCTGCGGTTTACTGGCATTTTAGGGACCAATAGCTTGACAATGTCATCTTTCTTCCTTTTTGCGATTCCGCGTGGTGCTGTAACTGTTGATTGTGGAATGACAAGTCCCGCCTTTTTCTTGATGAAGAGAACTTCTGCGTGGGCGTCCTCTGTGAATTTTTTTGTCTTGTACTGCATTCGCCAATTGAAGTCATTGACTGGGTACAGATGTGGCTACAACAGATTTTTTTGTGTTGCAATGGGATGCATTATTTTGTGTACATTTTCGCTTTCCTTCGAGAAATTGGTGGTTGTGGAGGGCCATCATAGTGTCCTAGAATCTGTGTTTGGACATTAAGGTACCATACCACGGCTGGTAACACATGGGGTCCTTTTTCCAAAAGTCGGCTATGTCCGTCTTCGGATTGTGGGCCGTGCTGATAACCTCCTCCAGTGTTTATTTCTCCACCAAAATCTGTTGTTGGAATATATGGAGAAGAGAACGATTAATGAGAGTGAAGGCGGGAGACATGAGACGCATTACCGGCACGTGAGGTCCCTGGGACGTCTTCTGCGTCGCTGACGTCATCCATCTGAGGGTCCCTGATTGTTGGGTTGTTCTGCTGCAGGCCCATTGAAGCGCTCCTTGGAGGCAGCTTTAACATGGTAAAATCATGAGAAAAGGTCATAAAAATATGACAATGACAAAATTACAGGTGGTTAAGACATCCACAAACGTGTCCTGTGGTGGTATAGCAGTAGAAGCAGCTGGGAGGGCTAAACAAGTTGGATTGTTTCTTCCATTGTGTGTCAATTAAGCAACTCACAATATTGCCCAATATGTGTTGCCAAACACAAATTTCACGTAATTATGGCACTTACCGGAAAGCCAAAATTGTTACTGATCAGTCTAACGATATCTTCGCCCATCTATGTGATCAAACCCAATACAATATGACTTTTATATTGCGAGTAATAAAAAGTCACTTGAAATCATTTCATGAAAAGTTCGTCACACTTGATTTTACGGAATAACTTTAAAAAAAAAAACCCATGAACTCTTCAATCAATTTGAGCATTCAAAATGAGTAACATTTCCCTCCTCACACTTAATCGATGCTACTCTAAATTACTATCGATGGTATTTGAGCGAAGTAGCGTAAGAATGCTGTGTTCAAGCATCCGGTCATGAGGTGTCCCAGAAATTCCTAATGCAGAAAATCCCGAAAAAGGTATGAAAATATACATATCCCTCTCCCACCACCGCACCGGAAGGAAGTGACGCTTCTAAACCTGAGGGTTTTCCTGGATAAGTCGTTGCTTAACAGAGGTTATACAGTATAACAGGTCATCAGAGAGCAACGAACCCTATAACCCCCAGGACATCTCATTACTTCAACAATAAACTAAACCAACCAACCCACCCATCCTATATCCTCCTCGGATTGGGGCTTTATATATACTAGACAAGAAGATTTGCAAGCACCTGTCAGCCTGCTTCGCTTCCATTTCAACTTGACGGTGGTACCGTCCAGCTGGGGCGTTGCGTGAATGGTGCCAATGAACAGCGCCCCAACTGGGTCTCGCTGCACCTGGACTACGGTTTTGCCAAAGATGCTATCCAACACCATTAGCTCTTCGGCTTGTAGACCTTTGTTGCCTGTCAAAGGAGGGTCAGCGACCTAAGGCTGCGAAGGAGTTGGTCAATGGTTTCGCAATGTTTTTTTGCTTCTGGGACACTACTATAGGCATACACAGTATAACACTTACGCACTGTTCTCCCATATTCACAACCACAGTCACGTTAACTGCACCACTCTGATCTAAACTCAGTTTCCAAATACCAGTGAAGGAATGTGGTGATGCATTAAAGGGAAAGAGGGTAGGAGAGGATGGGGCACCTTGAGTCGGGTTTTGTCTTTTATTTTTTTAAATACAGAAATGCAAATATATTTTGCAGCTTGTTTATTTCCCATGATCCTGGTTATACTTTGGGAAGTACCCACTTCAAAAAGGCATTATACTTCTTGGCAAAAGGGGTCTCGGAGGGAGTTGTACATAGATTCAGCAGCAACAGTCCTCTCCTAGCCAATGATTAGTAAGCCAATGGGTAGGTGCATTCAGGTGAAACTCTACAAGACAGCTTGGCCAAAGGATGGAGACTGTTGCCACTTGAAGTCTCCACATACAAATGTCACTTGTAGAACCACCCTGTAGCATCCAGATTTGTGACATTATTGCAATAAGCTTCAAGTGTGGTCAGCCAAATCCAGTTATCAGTTGCTCTGCTCGCTGTCATTACTCGTAGCATCCACTCGGGTTTGGCAGCTCATATCTGCACAACCTGTCAAAGACAAAAAGGACAACATTAAGATCCGGTGTCACGCAATTACCCAAGACAGGACAGAGTTAATTCATTAGAAACAGTATGGGAGAAAAGTAAGCTATGAATCGACACATCAGGTCCAAAAGACACGCACGTACCTGCTGTGTAGGAACTCGTCGGTGAAATCGAACCGTTTCTGGATCCCTTTGCAAATGTTTATGAGGAAGGAAAGGCACTTTGTGTGGAAGTCGTCAGGAAAGATCGCGTCTAGCCATGACCTCGGGTACCTTCTTGAGCTCCGCGACTCCCACATCCTTTTATGTTTTCTACCCGTGTGAAATATTCTGAGCGATCTGGCTGAATGGCATTCAAGGGCGCTTTTGACACATAATCTTATGTCATATAGCAATTGAGGAGGTCCCTGAATCTTGTTTCCATAGGATCAGTAATGACGACTCGTTCTGCCTGAATGAGCGGATTCATCTTGGTTATACTTTGGGAAGTACCCACTTCAAAAAGGCACAATACATCTTGGCAAAAGGGTCTCGGAGGGAGTTGTATAGTGCAGATTCAGCAGCAACAGTCCTCTCTCCTAGCCAATGATCAGTAAAGAACTGAAGCAGTGTGTCCCACTGCTCTATGGTTCTGTCAACGACAGCACATAGGGAGAGCCATCTGGTTTGTGAGGACTGAAGCATTCTGTGCACATCTACCTCATAAAACATTTGAAATTTCACAAACTGCATCTGCCGCTTGCAGCAGCTGCTAAAGTAACTGAAAATGTTGCGTGCGAGGTCTTCAATGTGCCTGGGCAAAGAAGCTTTGCATGCCTCCGCCTGATGTGCCTTGGCACTTGATCATTCACCTCATGTGGTCCATGTGGAGGAGTTCTCTGCCTAATGTTGAGAGGAATCCCCTCCTCTTCATGGCCCACCCATTAGCGTTACTGTAAATGATGTATGCGTTGTTCGCCGTCACATTCATGGTGTGATAGAAGATCACCATTGGCCAGCGCTGGGTCCGTCCCCCTACCTTCCAGTGCTGGCAGATCAGATTGTTGTTGTTTTTTCCTTCAAAATGACGAACAAGTTATAAAAGTTCAAAAACTTTTAAAAAATACATTTCATTACTTGCAATTTTCGCAAATGAAAGATATGCTGTTTTCATCAAGTCCAGTACAGAGTTCGTGGGCCCACAAGAAACACATTTGGCACTGGATCCATTGTTCTTCTGATCCTGAAGCTGAAAAACTTTCGTTGCAGTAGATGCACTGTACGTCTTCTTGTTCATCATCATCATCATCAAATAACACTCTTCTTGGGTTAATTTTCCTGTGCTTGGTGTTTTTCTTTCTACCATTGTTTCCCTTCTCTTCTGCTGCTTTTCGTTTTTCAGCTGCTTTTCTCTCTTTTACTTCTTTTTCATCCTTTGCAGCCTCAAGTCCATTTTTATATGGACTTGCTGTCAATATCTCTGCAGAGCCTTTCTTTCGGCTATTCTGCGTTTTCTTGCTGTTAGGTCTATACGAGGCACAGGAACAATGTCATTTGGGCTCGCTGAAAAAGAAGATCCCGGTTGTAGGTCTGTGACCGGTGTCGGCAGCAGCCGGAGGGGCAACTACAGCAGCGGGGACAGGTACAACAGCAGCATTCATCTGGGTCTCTAGATAAGATGATGCAAGTAACTGGCTTCCCTGAGGAAATCAATGTGGCTTGCCATCTGAGCATGGGTAAACCTCTCCTGTAGACGACGGATTTGCAAGTCCTGCCGATTCCAAGTGCGGGACCTGGGCCTCCGCTGCCGAATACCGTCTCTGGCACGTTGATAGTCCAGGGACTGCGTCTCCTCGGTGGTCCGAAGTCGCCCTGGAAATAACATATAATATCATATTGCCACTTTATTTCGAGGCATTATTCTCTATACGTGGGAAAAATTAACTGGATGTATAACGATGTACTTGTCCAGAGTACAACAACCCAGTGATGTGCAAGGGAGGGGCCATGTTTAACCTAATATAAATTTTTTTAAACTGTACTCAACTGACCCAGGAAAGTCTACAGGTTTGGGTGACTGTTGATCATGTTCCTTGAAAGGGTTGCATGGAACTTATAAGTAACTGGCTTCCCTGAGAGGAAATCGATGTGGCTTGCCATCTGACCATTGGTAAACCTCTCCTGTAGACCGTAGATCTACGAAGATGGCACAGTTGTCGGTTGCTGCAGCCTCAGAAGTCAAGCGCATGTCCACTCGCTCAATGCTGCGCCCATACCGGCAGATGAAGAAATCCTGCAAATGTTAACATGGGATTAGCCAAGGTTTTTGAAACCACAAGCTGACTTGTGTGTCTATATATTTATGCAGCTACAAGTTCACAATTCTCACACTACCAGTTAGTTCACTAGAAACACGGTGTATGTGTATCAACAGGTGAGCAGATGTCATACAATTGAGTAATGAAAAATCTTCAGGAGTAGTGGTACTGGGGTTGTTGTTTATGGATGCAGCAGCCATGATTAGGTCATTTTTGACAGAAGTAGCCTTACTCCCACAGTCCCAAACCTTATTTATCTGGATCCATCGCAAAAATAAGACACCTTCTCCTTAACATCCTGTATTGATCCAAATTTCCTTTTATTAACAGTGTGGTCCGACGTTTCGTCCGCTGCTGCACGGACTCGTCAGGGAAGTACGGATGAGTTGAAAATGTCACGGCCTTGGTTGAGGTCACGGCTCACGGGCCTTGCCAAGGCCTATCACTACATGGTGGCAGCGGTGGGATTCCAATAATTGGTCCGCCCCGATGTCTTCCAGGACGTCGTCTAGGGGATGTCTTGTGTCCAAGTCTTCAAAGGCTGGCACGTAGTACATCTCTTGACTCTCCAGACGTCCCCGCCTCTGGAGATGACGTTTGAAGCCAGGCCGGGGACTGTCCGGGACTGTATGGAAGGTTCCTGTTCCTCCTCTGCCTCCTCAGGTTGGTCCTCTGTGTCCTTGACAGGGGCGCTTCTCGGGGGGCTCCCGTGGATGTTCCCGTGGATGCTCCCGTGGATGTTCAACATGTAAATGCTTACATATGGCTTCCATCTGGTTGATTCAGATTAACGAAGATCCTGCAACGCAGGATATTTTGTCACAAGGGCCGTTGCTACTTGAGCGTATCGAAAAGGACTTGGTACACTGCAAAAGAAACACATGTCGTACGTGTTTTCAAACAGGTGTTTTAGATGGACCTTCATTGGTTTTACCACTAGTATGCTTAGTTCAAAAGATTCCCTCATTCCAAACATAAATTTACATACGAAGTGTAGTTCAACATCGTCGCAGAGAGGCTGTGAATAATTAATTTCCTTCCGTATGGCTGGAGGCACTGGAAATGATCCTGCTGCTGGATCCACCTGATTGATTTCGGCCAGATATTTCTGGACATCCGCCCTGAATGATGGCAGATGAATTTGTAGTGGCCATGTTTTGGGTGCTGGATGGGATGGTAGTTGTCCCTCTCCAGGGCTGCCAGTGCTTCTACGTGGTTCTCCAGGAACTCCTCTCCCAATGCCATCCTGTTTCGTATTTGTTCGGACACTTCAATCGAGATATTGCTGGCACCTGAAAAAAAAAAAAAAAAATCTTCAGCCTTTGTTTGTCCTTAATTTTTTATACTAAGCACTTCCAGATGGAGCTGATGGAAGGGTAAGTGCTGACTGCTGTTTCGGGGGTTGATGTCCTGGGCTGCAGTTGCACGAACATATGCAGGATTGAAAAAGACACTTGCCTTGACCTGCATACCACTGCTGGTGATGCTGTAGCGCACGGAGGAGAGGCCCCTTACACCATCCAGCACATTTGTGGTTAGACTGGGTTCCCCGGATGCAAATTGAACAATAATGGGTCTTCCCCTTCCCTCTACCTATTTTCTACCAGACTCCCTATTTCTGCCTATTTCTCCCAGACTCCCTAATAACTACCACATTTCTACCAGTGTGCACAGTTTGGCGACGACGCCGACGCCGACGGCGAGCTGGGGGGATTGGCGCCTCGTTTCGTATATAAATAGACCGTCGGGACCGGGCGGTGTTGGGAGGGGGAAATAACAGTGACGATAGATGATGCGGATGACGGCGAAGAAGATTGTTTATTCAGCCCACTTGGCCTCGTGTTATAGCCTTCTCGGATTTCACATGTATTAAAATGGTACATTATTGGGTCGTGGCGCTTCCCAGCTCCCAACAGCTACCGAGGAGCATATCCTCTCCGCTCATCCCCCCCTGGCTGTAGCGATAGAATCTGTCGCGGCGTTCCGACTCCACACGTCCATTCCAGATGTCCATCAGGAACTTCGGAAGTTCCAGGGAGGAGACGACCACCACCACCAGTCTCCTTGCCAGTTTGCGCCGGTCCTCCAGCGCCGCCTGTTGCTCGGGCGTCAGCTGCCTCGGCGGCGGGCGAGGAGCGGGCGGAGACGGAGGCGGGACGCTGGGCTCGCCATGGCGGTCGCTCAAACCTACTAATGCAGCAACCTTATTTCACAATACATTGGCAATCCTACCCTATCCATGACTTTTACTTGTCTAGTGAAATTACTCTAAAAATTCCGGACGAGTCAGAAAAATTAGAGACGCCCGTTTTCAATTTTTGATAGTTCGTCTTGCCATCTGTTTTCACCCTCCTGTGGTTATCGTCAGAGTTCTTGCCCCCTTGCTGCACCCTACCGGTTAATTTGTACACTATTTCTCTCACGCTACAATACTGACCAACAACAAGGGCCACAATATTGGTATATACTTTGATGCCTTCCTTTGCATGTCTTCCTGCCCAGGCACTGGCCAGCACATTGCAGAAAAGATCATCAATATATCAGGGGTGGAGTAGACAGACATCGAATAATATTTAGCTGTCTTGATTTCCTCTATAATAGTGCTCAATACGTCTTTCCCCATAATAGCTATGAGCTGGTCATATGTATTGGAAGACTTACGAGACAGGTAAGAAACTGACCCTTCCCCTTGTTGCCGTACTTTTCCAAGTGAGCAGCTAAAAGGGGGTCAAACTGGGAAAGCAACTCCAGTGTGCCTAAGAAGTTGCCATTGTTTGGTGACCCAATCACCTGGTCATTACCTCGATAGGCTAAACCTCTTTCAGCTAAGGTTTTGAAAGTAGCAACTACTCTTTCCAGTACAGCAGCGGCATAAACACGCTCGGCTTGGTACTGCTCTATCAACAGTGAATTCAGGTGGCCAGATTCTTTTGCTCTTCGGCCCAAGGTCATGGTAGCATCCCTGTGGGCTTTACTGCTCTCATGAGTCGCCATTCGCTGCGTGGCATTTTTCCAGTCGCAGAAGCCACTTCTGGAGAAAACAGCTCGCATTGAAAGCAAAAAGCTTTGCCTGTACGCGGGGAATAACAGAGGCAGTTTCTCCTCTTCTTCTCTCCATTTGGCAGAGAACATAAAAACTTGGACTTGCAAAAATATCTTTTTTGTTTTCCATCTATTTATGATGATTGTGAGCTATACCTGCACAGTGTGACGATTCACCTTCCTCACAAAATATGCAGCAGAGAATGTCCTGCGAAGCATTCCTGGTTTGGTGTTATGCACAGGACTTTAACTGAGTAAGATCTGGCATGGAAATCTCTAGCATCCTCAAGGGTGACAGAACCACAGGATAATTTCTTTTCTCGATGGTTACATGTCACAAGAGTGTGCTCACCTCTCGCAGTCGTGCATCTGTTCAAAGAAATGAGAATGAGTATCACTTCTTGTATTGCAAGGTATCGCCGTTGACAGTGACACCGTTTTCAATTTGCATGATTAAGCTCTCGTAAGAAATCAGACAAAGTCCTCTAAAGGCATAGGTTTCGATTCTCCACAGAACAAACCAAGCACTAATGGAACGTTGTCAAGCTCATGAACCATGCACGAAATCGGCCAGAAGCTCAAATTTCTCGCTGTTAAATATGGGCAAGCCATCAATGTTGAACGAGAGAGTCAACACCTTTGGAGAAAGAGTGGCATTTCTCAATTTTACATTGAAGCACTGCTCTAGTCCAAGGTGGTAATATTCTCCTTTATCTAATTCACGTGTCAGAGTTGCACGAGGAGTTTTCAGAATTGTTCTAGCATCTTGTGGCAGATCAGAAAGGCAAGGCTGCAGAATGTTTAGTAAACTGCATCTTGTGCATTATGTTTAACGCCGTACTGCACAGCCCATTCCCTGAGTTGACAATCAAGCCCACCCTTTTCAGCTAGCTCTGCAACATTATGCGATGAATGGTCAAGGACTGGTTCCTCATCCGAATCTGATGAGAAATCGGCAAAAATCGAATGGCCGAGCATGAGGAGAGCAGCAGGCGCTGCAGCAGCTGCGCCTGAACTGCTAGTCCCAGGAACTGAATCAGACAAATTCTTACTGTCATCTGCACTAATACCTGCAGTTAGATTCTTATCAAAATTATTTGTTTCATGTGTGACACACTGTGAGGAACACCGATTTTGATGAAATTTGGTACAGTTGTAGGTCTCAGAGTTATATTGCTAGGCCGAATGTCACCCTAATCGCTCACCCTGTGCGGGGTGAAAGGTCATGGAATTGGCGACGTTCGGGGAGAGCACGTCGCGTTTTTTCCCACATTTTTTGTGATATGTACCACATGACAATACATATTGTGTCCTACTCCACTGCCAAAAATGAAGCTGGGCCACCCAGAGGCTACTGAGAAAATCTTTTTAAAAGAATGATGCATTAAAATGCTCAACCTTATCCATCTCTTTCTCCTTCCTGGCCAGGTCCTTCAATTGAATATGCCTCGTGTAATCCTTCTGATTGACTTGGCCTACATTGTATGAGCAGCAGATATGACATTGGTCCTTCTTGGGTAGAAAAAGGCTCAATTTTTTGTCACGGAAACATTCCTTGAAGACTGCTAAGCACGACTTCTCCTTCTGGCCATCCCTGCACCAGATCGAGTAGGCCTACTTCCGATACAAAGCGTTCTGACTTTGTCGAGAAATTCCATCACGCTGTCTCGCATCTCACGTGACTTTCTCTCGCGTGGTGACTTTTGCGTTCTTATTTCACGAGGTTCCCTGGAGGTACCAAGGTACGCACAGTCCATTCACCCATGTCCAGGGTGTTCAGGAACAGGGTTTTACAAACCTTCACGCGCTCACCATTCAATGGAAGATGGTAAAACAAGGAAGCCTTAAGGCGTTCTGGGTTCGAATCTCCTTCTTTTGACTTGCACGCAGTCAACGTGACCGTTGATGTAAACCCGTCTCTCCTTCCATGTTGACAATTTCCAATGTTGTTGGAAAATGACTTCCCGTGCTGTTTCGGTGACTGCTTTGCAATCTCGCCTGCTCTTCTTCTGTGAATGCGAACACGTGCATGGTGGCTTATATTTTCTCCCATTCATCATCTGCAATTCTTCATCTACAGCTGATGATCTTCCCAACGATGCTGCCGCCACCAGTTTAATTGTGCCTTCCAAGGATAATATGTGAACCTCCAAGAAGTCATCCGTCCAATGTGCAAGTCGCTAGCGGGTCGCCGGCGGACCGGCGGCGAAAGTCGCGCCGATTTAGCCGCTATATGTCACTCGACCCAGCAGCTACATAGCCGCGAAAATCGCGCTGCCGTAGCCCGGACTCCGCTCACCTTCCGGGGCACTACTTTTTCACAGATCCCCCCCCCCCCCNCCCCCCCCCCACTCTTCCTGGAACTGACTCGTCGGGGAATCAAGCCAAATAATAATAAGTCAGCAACCTGCTGCATTCATTCCAAATACTGACCATTTTTATTAAATATTAAATGCAAAATAGCATCACACTATACACAGATGACAATTTGGCAGAAAGGTTTTTGAAACTATGCTACTAAATTGAGGGGTATAGAATCAAAAGGTACCACGTAACATTTTTCACGTTTCGAGATAAATGAGGAAAGCGTGTATCATGGAAACCATTAGGGGTACAACACTGAGTTTTGGCACATGGTTGGACACTAGCAGAATGCATTGAAAGGTAAGTAGATTGAAAATCAAGGAGACATGGACAGTGTGTTTAAACCCTAATATTGTTGCACGTGGTACGTTTTGATAGTGAATACATAAGGCTGTAGGTAAATTTCTTGAATGATCCTGCTTTATGGCAACATGCCCGCCCAATACTGCCGATGACGGACAAAGTAGTGGATAGTTGTTGTTTTCTTGGGGGCAGTTGGTGTACCAGTTCGCCTGCGGATGCAGTCATTCACACTCGTGTACTTCAATATGAAAGCATCCTCTTTTTCCTTCAGTGGAGCTGCATAAAAGCAGCGATTGAACTCATGCACATCCTCTGCAGTTAGCTTCCCACATTCAAAAGCATTCGATTTGTAGGGATGTGAACACGTCGGTAGTCGAGGCGGCTTCCCAGAATGTCTGAAGAGCGTTCAGTATCACCACACAAGTAATTGAGCAATACTCATTGAGATGACGGAAATTAATGTCATTAATATGCACCTCTTCACTGTTGCTTTTGCTGCTGCCCATTCCTTGGGTGAAGTAGTCTTCTTCCTGGCAGCCTTCCTGCCTACTTCTTTGGGACATTGGGTGCTCATTGTGCTCACCGAGTTCGTGGACATGTCTGCACACGCTCACCTTGCAAACAGACTGACACTCTGTACAAAGAATGCAGCATTGCCAGATGGTACCACAAAGCCATCGCACATGGTACCTTTTGATTCTCCCATCGCGTAATTTTTGCTCCCACATGGTACCTTCTGATGCCAACCTCCAACTTTTCCCCCTTTTTTCAATGGCACATGGTCACATTTTGGAAATCAGTTTGTTGCCACGTGGTACGTCTTGATTCCAACTATGCGATGCCGTCCTTAACTCAATTTATGAAATTTTGTTACGTGGTACCTTTTGATTCTATACCCCTCAAATACATATGTAGGCCTAAATACGTAAATACGTATGTCACGTCTTAAATACTTAATCTATTAGAAATTGCAATTCCACTGAATGGCAATAGCAGTGACAAACAACCAGCAAACTTAAAGTTGCACCTTTGAGTAACAGTATCATACACACATCCTAAATGTATGTACATTTACAATTTCAATTATTGTAGCAAAACATATTCAGACACAATCATGACAAAGTGGCAAAAAAATTCTTTCACTTGCGCCATCCCCACTGGATGGCAGAGCTACACCTTTGCATTTCAATAATTTCGTGGAATATCTCTTCAATTGTGTTTGATGAAGTGGCTCAAACTGTATCAGGGTGATACCCAACCTTGATGCTTTGCAAGGGTCTTGTCTTTGTTTGCATTCAGAAGCCACCATGTAAGTATCACTGTCATGTTTTTTCAAAATGCTGCACTTGCCGTATTCTACCATAGTTCAAAGCACAAAAGCTATCTTTACGGAATTTACATTTAATAGTGTAGTTACTACACTGGAACGTGTACACTACATTTTCATCACAATTATCAGGAACACGCTTTGTGGTTGAAGAAAGGGGTGCAATTCTACTTAGATTGTGCTCATGAATTCTCTTCACTATTTGTTGATGGGTGGCCCTTTGCATTCTTTGATCTGGTGCAAATTGGTTTCAAAGGGGAATGCGCTGAAGTTGTCCAGGGAACCAAACTTCTTTACATCATCAGCTAGGTGAATTAAATTGTGTACGTTGTAGACCATTACTGTCTTTCCATAAAGTGTGGCACCATTTTTAACAAATGTAACTAACAGTTCATTTGCATATATGCAATGTTGGGTAATTTGACTGCAAGACCTGAAATGCAGAACAATCAGTCGCATTGGACTGCTGATTGTATAATGGAGGAAGACGGTTTGAAGATTGCAATGTACCAATATTTTCAATAATTCCATAGGTTACTGAATTTTTCCATCTTAAAACTGGATGGTCAGAAATTCGGACTAATTACGTATATAGTTGAAGGACTTGTACATTACTGCCCTACTTCGGAGGAGCGGGGCGTGCAACATTCATAACTCAATTTCAACCTAAACGTGACTGATAGTTCTGCAGCACATGAGGTTTTCACTTAGCCATCATCTTACCTTTGCTTTTTCCGACTTCTTATTTCTTTTACCTTTCCCCTGTTTCTCCACATCGGTGGTTTCATAGTTGTCACCTCCATATGCAGCATGTTTGAGCTTGGCTCGGGCCTTATCATATTTATCTGTAAGGAATACATATAGGTAGGCTGTATATCAATATCACAAAATTGTAACACAGTAGGTGTAGAGGTAAATCCCATACCCCTTAAGTAGTGTCATGGATCTGAGCAACGTAACTCGTGTCATGGGACCTTTTTTGACCCCAGGTGGAAATTTAATCTCCAGTTCATGTCATTAGATTTTTTTATGACATATGCAGTGAGAACCAGGACTTATGCCATTATTGGTACATGGCTGTCGGTGGAGATCGGATTCACCCTGTATATAATTATTAGGTAATTATATGGACAGTTTTATAATACCGTATTACGTACGGTACGTACACTATACCGTCCTAATAATATTACTGTATGTTGAAGAAAAAAAACATGAACAACTTTACCGGTACTAAATAAAAACCAATGGGCAAACCATACATAATGTTGAAAAGTGTTCCATGGTACACGATAATACAACCCTCTCCGCTCTCCCGGCTACTACAGTATGCCATGGCTGTGGGGTTGAATCATCAATTTCATTCCAGTTTTAAAGGGCATGGCTACCCGCTATAGCAGACTACTCGGCAGTATTCACCGCAGTTGCTGGCACTTCCTCCTCCACCTTCGTCTCCTCACCCTCCTCTCCTCACCCTCCTCTTGGACCCCTGGACCCCTGGACCCCCAGGCCCAGTTGCCACATCTGACACATCATAGGCATTTGGGCCCAAAGGATCCACCAAGGCCAAGGTCTCCACTTTAATCGTTTGTGTCTCCGGTGCATTTACGTCAACCGCTAGTTCTTCTTCTTCTGCAGCTGCAGTCACTGGCGCTTGCCCAGCCTCCCTTTCCTTCTCCTTCTCCTTCTTCTCCTGCGTCCTCTTCTCCAGGTCCAGGGGGCTGTGGCAGAAGCTGTGGATCAGGAGCTTCAGATGCGTTGGAAATTGCTGGAGGCAGCAGCGACATGTGTGTACTACTGCTGGGTTCGGGTCCTCACGAGTATGGGCCGTGGACATGCTGCTGGGCATGGACAACACCAGATTCAGATCACCGAGCCCCCTTTTTCCAACCAACTGACCAAGAAGAAGAAGAAGAAGAAGAGGTGGTCCCTTACCTTACTGACAACTCCTTGGTCTGTGTGGTGCTTTCCTTTCCCGCTTTGGCTTTGCTTTGTGTGTGGAATGTGGTGCTTTATGGGAGCGGCAGTTCCTTTTCCTGCCAACAGAGGATGGTTTTGGTGTTGGCTGCCAGTTGCCGGCAAATGTTGGAACTCGTGGTCGAATTTGAGTCCAAAGCTCCAGCTTGCCAGTTGCCAGCTTAGAAAATTAACGGCACTCGATGTATCGATGGTTACTTGTGAAATATCGATATGTATCACCACGTGCACCACTTCCACATTATTGTAACGACAGTATCGGATCTCGATGGCTCAAATTCGATATTACTGTAATTTCGGCTACGTACCGTACCGTAAAAAATTGGTACTATAATTCACTTGATTGATTCAAAGTCCGTTCCACACTGGCTGCCGAGTTTCTCCGATTGGGATATTAGGCATTAATTTTCCGGACGAGAAATAAATTAGGCTATTATCGTGGTATGGGGGGAATTCAGAACTTAATCGCAATTACCCCCTGAAAACCAAGAAGTTGTGGTGATGCGCAGGAATTTGTCGGAAAAATAGTCAGTCACTGTAGTTTTATAGCAAAAGCAAATTATTATTCATAAAGGTTGGTTACATTCGTTACGGAATTTACATTAAAAATTGTGTGTGGTTGCTCTTGGTCCTGGCTTACTCTTTGCGCTGTTTTAATGATGGGTCGCCTCCATCAGAGTAAGTTCGGAGCCGTGCGGAGTGTTCATCCTGGTGGTTTCTGGCGGTCAGAATAAGCTCGGCTGGCCTCCTTCCTTCTGCCCCAGTCCAATCCTCTTCCGTCGGTTGTCCAGAGCGCAAACTGCCGGCATCTTCTTCCAGTTGCACGTCACTTTTTCTAACAGTCCGCACAATTTGGAGGGATCACTAAACATCACTCCACTCACGCCTGGCTATCACACTTCCAAGCCGGTTGCTTCACAATTACTCTCCACAAAGCACAAGCTCTCAGTATTCACACAATGTGCAGCACAAGGAAGGCAAAGTCTCATCCTTCCTTCTCTGCATCATTGCTGACTGGTTACCGTTCCAAAAACTCCACGTGAGCCTAATATCGCAAGCTCAGTTAGAAAAAAAATGATTCCGCCATTCAAAATTTCTGGCCCAAATGTCAGACCATGACACTCTTTCCATAAAGTGTGGCACCATTTTTAACAAATGTAACTAACAGTTCATTTGCATATATGCGCATGGCTTCGGGCACCGTGGGCTGAAGAAGTATGCGACAGGCCACACTTAAAAGCATAAATGATCATAAAGAGGACCAGGCAAGATTCCCTTCAATGCCACAGGTCCAACATAAAGCAAAAAAAAAGGTGCAACTCAGTTCCCTTCCACCTATCAAGCACTGGCAAACCACAGGACTTACGGGAAAATTCACATGGTATGTGTTTGTGGCCCAGTTGCTTGGCAAGCTGCAGGTAGGGTGCTCTCATTGGCAATTATTTGTGCTTCAGTATTCGGTAATATAACGGTTATCAAGGGCGGGTACGACTCTAACTGAAATCTGTCTAGTCCATGTTATGTGTGTATCAAACCTTTTGATGCGCAGGTAAATGCTTGTTCAACTGGTTGCGGCTCACTCGCTGCTCAGTTAAGTTGATGCGCATTTTCGCATGTTACATGCCCGAGATGCTGCTCTGTAAGCTGCGCACCTTTCCGAACCGCCTCGAAGCGGCGTCATGTAACGTGCCTCAATAGAATATTATTTCATATGTCACCTCATAGTGATGCGATGAGAAAATACATTATTTTCTGCATTTTCCTAAAATGGCACTTACTACCTTTTTACTGTAGGTCTTCAAATATCTGTCACTGAATTAAACTTGTTTATAATTATCTCGTGTAAGCCTACGTTTCAAAGTGGCAAGGGAAGCTGCAGGCCCCTTTGTAGATAGCGGCACTTCCTTTCCACCCACTCATCGAAGTCTTCATCGGGGTCAACGACACGGATCGGCGTGTTGATTTGTATTAAATTTGGCAGGGAGAGGAGAAGCTCGTGAAATTCTGGGGCGGCATCGCCCATTTCCAAAACCTTCAAACATTTAAGATTGGGGCACGATTGTATGTGGACCCAATCGTTCCCCCCCATGAAGTTCACCTCCAACCTTTCCAACTGGTTTCCAACTGCTTCCAACATCTTCAAGTTATCTGGGTCGGTAAGATTGTCCAAGACCAGCCCCTTGTTCCTTCGTCCTAAATCGGCGGCCACATCTGCCCACTTAGTGCAAACTTTTGGCACGACGAGGATCCTCTCCTTCGGGTCGAGGAAGGAAAAAATGTGCTGTTGGCAGTCTTCCACCAAAATCCCATTGAACAAGTCTGCTCCTGTTGCAGGCGGTTCAATAGGGACTGCAGCCATCTCGATGGTGGTGGTGGTGGTGGTGCTGCTGCTGCTGCTGCTGCCGCCTTCCTCACAACCTGAAAGTACGAAATACAAACAAGGAAATAAGTTAGGCTAAGAGAGTATAGCCTATACTGTATGTCGTTTTGTTTTCAGTCACACCCAGGAATAATAATAATAATCATCATCATCATCATCATAATCAGACCTGTCAAATTCATGTATGTAAGTTTATACAACTTCACAGTGTGGGCTGAAGAAGTATGCGACAAGCCACACTTAAAAGCATAAATGATCATAAAGAGGACCAGGCAAGATTCCCTTCAATGCCACAGGTCCAACATAAAGCAAAAAAAAAGGTGCAACTCAGTTTCCTTCCACCTATCAAGCACTGGCAAACCACGGGACTTACGGAAAAATTCACATGGTATGTGTTTGTGGCCCGGTTGCTTCGCAAGCTGCAGGTAGGGTACTCTCATTGGCAATTCTTTGTGCTTCAGTATTCGGTTCTTGGTGTCGTTGAAAGAACTTTCTACACGAGCGCTACTAGCCGTACATGCACCATATTGAAATATAGGCACCATAATTGCTGACCACAATGGTAAAAAGCTCATCAATTTCACAATGCAGGGGACTAATTCTGGAAGATACTGTTGATTCCCATGGTCCCCATTACAGGATGCCTTTCCCTTGCTGACTTGGGTTTTTATTGAAATTGAAAAAAAAAAACTTTCTAATGGTAAAACAAAAAAGCCTTAATAATTTAACCGAGTAGGAAATTAAATACATTTTGTTGCAGAAGTCCTTCATGAACAGAAGTCGCAAACAAAAATATCACTTGAACACCAACGACGTGTACTCTCTTCCGTTGCATTCAATCCGCTGCTACAAGGTAGTTGTATCAATAAAAATAAAACAGTGGAATTGCCTGGATGTGGATGTGTATTTGATCATATTGTACGTTGAATGTAATGTGTTTGCAGAGGTAACCAGAAACCAAATGCAACGAGTTTCAAAAGTTATCAGTAATCCAGACATCACTGTACAGATCAAGTCCCCTTTCCCCTTGACAGTTTTATTGTAACATCAAAATTGTTGAGAGCGCCAAAGAAATCCACAAGGTATGCCAGTGAAAGTGCCGACCAATTCTTCTTTATTTTGACTCTGAAGAAACGTTTCCACTTCACTCTTGAGCTCGTACAGGCGGCTCAGCATATTTCCCTTCGACAGCCAGCGGACTTCGGTGTGAAACACAAGTGTCTTATGATCAGCTCCCAAGTCTCCACACATACATTTCTCGGTCAATTAACTCAGTGACAATCATTACCAACAAGTTGCCCAGTTATTTTAGAATTGGTCCCACTGTGAGCTGGAGGGAGAGTCTGATGGTGGAGACACGACGCACAGTGGAGCTTTTCAACGGAAATGTTAGCCCAAAGATTATCTGGTTGTTGTCGAAAGATTATGCACTGAGGGAAGACATGAAGTAATTTATAAGTTGAATCATAGTAAACATTTAACAAATGTGGTCTCATCACAAGGGAATTAATACATTTACTAGATTAACTTCATGCACCCATGTCTTCGGGCTGGCTGGATGTTGACGATCCTGAGTCGTTTCCACGTCGAAGAAGATAATAATGAAATTGTATCTGGTCTTGTCCAACCTCTTCTTCTTTTTCTGCGGTTCCTCACTTTCAGACTCTTTGAGATGTTCAGGCACGTACTCCGCAAGATGGTCAGGAGTCTTGTAAGGTTGAATGTAGCAGAGGTGTCCTGGCATTACCAAAGCCTTGCACGTTCGACAATACCGTTCCCCACAACGATGTGCGGCATCCTTCCCCCTTTTCCGGAGATCCACCAACGTGGAGCACTTTTTGCAAACATACAGGGACTGGCAAAGCATGGGGCTGGACGTGGAGGGTGTTAGGTGACGTGCCATACACGCGTCACCGTAAAACAGTCTTTTACAAGACCCGCATACCACTCCTGGTGATTTTGTATCACACGGAGGAGAGGCGTAACACCCTTTGCACCATCCAGCACATTTGTGGTCGGAGTTGGTTCCCTGCATACAAATCGAGCAATAATGGTGAGCTAAGAAAAGAGCGGCTGGAGAAAAACTGGGGCAAAAATGTCTCGCTTTGAGAGACCCGTAGATGTACAAGGGAATGCGAGGCTCGGATGGTGTCGATTGTGGCCCCCTGTACACCCACTGGTCGTTCTCATGACAGAAAATACATAGTCTGTACATATGAAGGTGGTTTTGGAACAGTTTCACCTCCTCCAATCCGCACCCTCCCTCGACTTTCTCCACACTTGCCTCACGCATAAGCCTCAGGGCAGCATCTTTATGATTGGACGGTCTTGTAATGTTTTTGAATTCCTTACGAGACATTTTCTTCCCCTGTCCAGCCATTGCAACAACCAGGGCTCATGGGAGGCACAAGTTGTCCTTCTTATTGTCCATCGAAATTACTGATCTGAGCTTATTACAGCGTTGTTCAAAAGACATATTGCGGAAGGCGCTGTAGTTCTCCCGTCCAGCACCTCTCATTTATGTGTATAGGGAAATCCTCGCTCCGCTCGCCTGTTCCTAGGGCGCAGCCGCGCAGGCCTAGAAAACCACTCGCTTCGCTCGCTGTTTTCTAGGCCTGCGGTGTAGGCCATGTTCTTAATGATGCTCACCCAACAATTATCCTCATCATACTCCCCTCCCCCTGACCTCCCCCCTCCTTATATTAAACCTTTGACGGCTAATACATCATAATATTACGATGTCCTGATGGTTTGTGAATTTAGCCCTCGAGGATGTGCATAGAGAAGGCGAACTTTTCAGTGCCAAACCCGGTTCAATATGCTCCTGCCATCTCTTGGATTGTGACTCAAGTACCATGGCAACTCCAGATCCCCCCCTCCCCCCTGTTCCCGCCAAGTTGAGTCGTATATGCCAAGGTCACGTGGGGCGGCTCTTTAGGGGGGGGGGGGGAGTTCATCACTACGATTATATGTTAATGTAATAAAAATATGTATTGTCTAGTGCTTACACTGCAGGAGAAAAAATAACAATTTCCGTCTTGGACTTGGCAACTTCTGGCTTGCAGAAATTTAAATGTTAATTTTTAAAACACTAAAATAATATCTCCTGAATTAATTTTAGTCCCTTGATTATAGGCCTGGATGTGATGACAATAATCTGCAAAAATATGTATATAATAAGAAACTATTGCCCAGTATTAGGATTTTGTGCTTCATGCAAACTGACGGTTTCTTTTTCTGATATGACAACCAAATGTTCATAGTTGACCTACTCCTCTTGTGTTACATTATTCTTGTATGCGTAGACGTCAAAAGGTTCGCAGGATGTTGCTTTCATACAACTGTGCAACAATAAATAAATGTTCATGTTATTAACAGACACTTCCTGTCTGGTCATAACAGATATGCAGTCACTGTCACTGAGAGTATCCAGCACAGGAAGATGTACTCCTGCTTTTGATGACATCTGAACTAATTTTTGTGTCTTGAACCGAGTCCCATTCTGTGCAAATTCAGGAACTGGATTGTGATACTTAACGTTACTGCACAATTCACCCTTCACAAAATGTACGTCGCTGAACAAGAGTGGTTCATCAGATACAGGTTTTTTAACATGCCATGCTTGCAACACGACTGTACAGGTTTTCGCAGAAGGCAGTTTATCAACATCTGAGTGGCATACATCTAACTAAAAGTATAGCAGAGCTACTACATGCTTGCATTTGCCGTCAATGCCTGCTGTACACGAACAATTTGCCCATTTAAGTGTTCCTTGTACTTGGAAGCAAGTTATGACTTTGTAACAGCCGGTTTTCATGGAGGGCTTGCAGGTTGAGCGAACATATACATAGCTGCCCTGTGCACAACTCGACACCTCCTAGATAGATGAGGGAGCAATGGCTGAACTGCTTATGGGCTATGAAAAGTGTGCCTGGGTCACTTTGGCGGTTACCTTTCACAATCTTTTCACAAGTATGACATCCATGTACAAATATCACATACTTTTTGGCAATAAAACTGCAGAGGTAAGAAAACGCATTTTCTGAAGGTAGATCAGGTATGTCTCCTTTCAACGGCACATGCTGGGTTGAGAGATGCAGCCCATGCGCATTTTCCCTACTGCCTTGTACTTCTCTAGGTGAAGTTTTCTTCATGGCACGGGACATTTCTCCCACAAAAGCACTTAAGGAAACAGCCATTGCATCCCCATCACCAGCACAGTTTGCACCAGGTGTTTGCTCTCTTGATTCGTCATAGAATTGAAGCAAGTTTTGCGAAATGCAGTTATGAACTGGGAGGAAGTGGGCCGAAATGCATTTCCATTCTGCTTTCGAATGGTGCCAAAATAGTTCTGTAGCCCGTCTTGATTTAATCTGCTGCTGAAAACAAATGCAAAACCACCGACACCAAACAGTTCCTGGAGTAATCCAGTGAGTGCGGAGATGGACAGTTTCCAGCCGTAGATGCAGTGCAGTTTGGAACTGCAGTCATTCCCTTCTAAATTTAAAAACTGGAAAGAATCTTAACATTTTTGGTGCCCCTTGTAAAAAATCCCAATGAATGCTTTCTTTCCGCATGGCTGAACGGTAAGGCTTTCCTGCCATTATTAGCCTACTTGAGTTAAAACAATCAAAAAGGCGGTCAAAAAAAAATAAATACAAAACCGTGCTGTTCCCATGGCATGACGTGGGAGTGTTCCCAATTCGATAAATGTTTCTATTGCTGCAGCAACTGAAAACGACAACACCTGAGTGGCTTTCTTCACTTTCATAGCAGTAAATGGCGGCAAATAGATGTGCTCATAGGTCAGTTTAGGACATAACTTAAATGCCCGTTTGCAGTCCTCAAGATATAATAAATTCATTATTATTGGAGCAACACTGCAACAGGAACCAACCTCGGTCAGATTATGCTCAATCGGGGCCATGGTACACCTTCCCGTGAATGTTACTGTGTTTTGGTCCCCCTTAAGAGAGCTATTGGTATCTCGATAACGAAATTTAACCTCGTAAAACCGATTGCTCCAGAAAGTTCAATTGGATGCGGGTTTCACATCGTAATATTATTCCTTTTTTAAAAAATATCAAAGACCATGACTGGACACCCTCTGCTTGAATTGAAATGGAACCAGCCTCCTAACAGATCGTTAGCACACGTTGAACGACCCATTAGGTAATACCAGATTCGGTTGGTGCAATCGGGCGTTGCCAAACGAAAATATGGTAGGCTACCATACCAGCCTATACCTTCAGAATCGCGACGACTTCACCATGTCCCTCTTTTTCTGCTAAGCCAGTGGGCGTCATTCCCTCATTGTCTGTGGCCGATTTGTTTGCCCCTTCGGAAAGGAGGAAACGAACCACTGCTGACTGCTTGTAAAATGCAGCGATGTGAAGAGGGGTTCGATTCTTCCATCCCTCTTCCTCCAGACCTGTCCCCTTCTGCAGGAGATATTCGACAACCCGTACATGGCCATCCCGACACGCGCAGTGAATGGGCCTGTTCCCAAACAAGTCCATTTTCTTCATAAGTTCCCCTCGCTCAATCAATGTCTGGCACGTGTTCAGATGTCCTTTCCATGCTGCCAGGAGCCAGGTGAAGGGGTGTTGAACCCAGAGAGTCTGTCTCGTTTACAGACCATCCTCTTCCGAGAAGGTACGCCACTGTGACGGTAATTTCCGTCGACTAAAGATTCGGGGTGACCAAATCAGTAGTCCTTGAGTAGGCTAACTATTAAATATAGAGAGGGCAGCCCCACCCTGTGGTGATGGAATTGCGTGTATCGTCTCGATTAAACGACCCTCTTCTGATAATTCTGAAATAATAAATTGCTTAATTGACCAGATAAATAGGCAAAATAAGAGACACCTTTCCCACCTTCCCAGACGTCTCTGGTTCTGTCTCCAGTGTACCAATTACAGTCCCAATATCTTGGCCCATGTCGTTGAATATCCTTACTGGAATTCCTCCCCCCACCTCACGCCCACTCTCTTTCATCTCTTCTACTCTTTGTAATGTCAGTCCAATTGGCACCCCCTGGGGCTGGGTAATCTGCCACAAGTACTGTATGGCCTTGGAGCCATCACGGGGCGGCTGCACCTGGAAGTGGAGGTGGTCAAAGTCCAGTACCCCCAAAAATCCTCTGCCCTGTCCACTTCTTCTGCAGTCGCCAGAGGAAGTACTGGCAGACTACAGCCGTTTGCATCATCAGGCTCTTCAGCCCGATGATGCTGATCCTCAGAATACCGGGTACCCTGCTGACGATTCAGCTGATGGATGATATTGTCCAACCTGACCTCCAGGCTTGCGCGCATGTCTGCCACCGCCTTAAAGGGACACTCCACTCAAAAAACAATTTGACCTCTAAAAATCAGGCCAAAAATCCTGATTCCGGTGATACCATGGGTTTTTTTCTACGGCGAACGATAATCCGATAAATAAATGGCAAAGTAGGCCGGCTGCAAACCCCTGCCCCTCCACCCCCGGCGACACCTACCCCGGGCACCTGGCGGCTGCTTCAGGAAGTAGGGGTCGTAGCCGCGCGGGTTTGAAATGCAGTTCGGTGGGATATTATTTTCTGGCTGCTGCCAATACCGTCACGGAGGTGTTACTTTCCAGACCTCGCCTTTGCCAGGGCCACCTAGAGACAAGGCCGGGGCGCGGGAACGGGTGGATCGCTGTGACGTCACGCTAGGGGGCTAGCTTCTCCATAAGCGGGCTATGGCGGG
>KZ539395.1:1889-16511 GCA_000934665.2 Catajapyx aquilonaris
GATCGCAGGTTACCTGACTATCGTAAAAGGGGGTCGTGACCCGAAAAAGGTTGGGAACCACTGCTCTAGAGTTTCGACTATCATTGCATGTCCATTGACATTTCTAGCTCATTATAATACTGGGTGGTGTACTGCCCAAGTATCAATCCATCATCTCGGTCAAATTCGCCATCTTGAATTGTTAACTCAGGCAGTGCACCATCCTGTATAAAACTAAAGCTACTACTACTACTACTACTACTACTACTACTACTACTACTACTACTACTACTGTAGGTTAACTAAAAAGAGCTACTCTCTAAACTTTAAAAAACTCGAATATGATAGATATACAGTATATTCGAGTTTGATTGGGCATCAATTGCTGTGTACCAGTACCAATTTTTCCCATTGGGAATAGTACCAGTATAGAATTGAGCATTTGTCTCATTAATGGGGCTGAGGCGGTTTTAACCCTTGACCTCCGATGCTAATGATTATTATCCCCCTGCAATTCAATACAAGGAATCTTATACCTAATATTTTATAAGAAATGTTATCAACTATATGCTACTGCTAATAAAATGATGGTAGCGTAAAAAAACAGCCCAATTTAAACACCCTGTATGCATGTCACTTAAACGTTGGTTATATTGTGGCAAGCAAAATCAGTAACCAAATTAGAATGGAATGGTGTCCAGCATTGTCGTCCTGAATATTAACCACCATTGTTTGGGTCACAATCAGCGACGACGCCAGTATTTATCAGCACTGAAGCTTTACAAGCAGTTTACAGGATAATAATATCGTCTAATCTAATGGAAATGCATTTAGAACACTTGAATCCTACTTTTCTCAACTGAGCATTCCTGGAGAGCATCGAGGAAGAGCAGCCAACTTCTGTCGTCACATCGTCGTCTCTCACTGGCTGGAGCAATTTAGGACTGTTTACCTGTCTCATGGAGGCCGCCATCTTGTGTCGCCATGGAAAACGTGGCCCGCTCTGATATGTCAAAGCCGGCCACTGTTTCCATAGCAACACACGATGGCGGCTTCCACAGGCCACGTAAACTGTCCTAAATTGCTTCAGCCAGTCAGAGACGACGCGACGTCAGATGTTGGCAACACTGTTCCTCGAGGCTCTCCAGGAATGTCTTCCTGGGTGCTCTCTAAACATTCCTCATGTGACTTTCACTGTCAAACAATTAGACATTCTTTTCTTATAAGTAAGCATGATCATAATTTGCAAAATCCCGAAGGATTACTTAATAATAACGTGATGTAAATGTAGGTCACCGGGGATGAACCACAGGCTTAACCCCTTTACTATCTAAATCTAATCTACGCTTTCACATCTAAATATAATCTACGCTTTCACATCTAAATCTAATCTACGCTTTCACATCTAAATCTAATCTATACGCTTTCACATCTAAATCTAATCTACGCTTTCACATCTAAATAGAAAAAAAAGAAAATGTTCACCTTCAAAAATGTTGAAGAACCCAGCAATTTTTCATGAAAGGTTTCAATGACTTTACGAGTAATTTGTCAACACGGAGGTGCTAATTTCAATGTTATCTTACAATCTTGAATCAATTTAGTCAAAACCGCGGAACAATAATTATTGCTTTACTTCTGCAAAAGAGAAAGCGTTCGCCTTCATCAATGCTGAAGAACCCAGCAATTTTTCATGAAAAGTTTCAATGACTTCACGAGAAATTATTTTGACAATACGGAGATGCTAATTTCAAAGTTAGCTTACAATCTTTGATAAATTTAGTCAAAATCGCGGAGCAATGAATATAGCTTTACATCTTTGACAGATCCGAGATCTCCTTCATGAGATTAGGCGACAGCTGATGAAGGAGACGCCGCTGCGCACCGCGGCGGAAGACATGAAGGTTACGAGCAACAATCCGCTTGCAATGATCTATTATGATACGAGCCTTGAAATGTTCCGCGAAAAACAAGAACATAAGCGCATATCTGTTGCAAATCGCAGTGATCAAGTAACTCTCGCACATCTCCTTCAGAACATTCAGTTTATACTTATCAGCGGCCATCAGCAGGCTGATAGCGTACGTGGAAAGTTTGGGCGGTACAGCATCGGTGTAGATGAAGATGATCATCTGGCAGATGACTTCAGGAGGAAAGTCTTCGATGACCAGCAAGTCCAAGCTGGGTTTGCTAGATTGGATGATTCTGGCGAAGAAGGGGCTGCGGCAGGCCATCACTGCCTTGTGGACTGGCATTATCACGGCACCGCAGATCAGCGTCATGTCGGAGAGGGTCCTGTTGAACAGCAGCATCTGCATGTCTCCTTGTAGTGTTTTCTGATGCACCACAGGACTTGCTGCTGCTGCCGGTGGCTGTGAAGAGGTCTTTGGTGCCAGGGCCACAGGTGCCATGACGGTTTGGACCAGTACCTCGCCTTCTAGCAGGAAAGTCATCGCATTACCAGGTAGAAGGCCCTTCCTCCTCCTCTTGAGTTCGCTTAGGAGGATGTGCATGGAACATGGCCGCTTCGAGTTGCGCCTTCCGCTGGGGATTGGAACATCGAATGTTTCGTCGATGGTGGACTTGTAGTCCGGTCCGCTGGCGCTCAGGACCGATAGAGACACACCCTTCAGGGTTTGCTTTTGGAACGGTCCGTTCTGGCTCGGGGTGAATGTTACGTCTATCAGGACGGCCAGAGAAGTGGTTTTCTCTGGTTGGACGCGGGTGGTCAGGACTATCTGCCATTGTAGGGGCAGGCAGTTGTTCAGCGCAAAAACGGGCGACTGGAGAGTGCTTTGATACTTGGCTTGGAGAGTTTTCAAGATGTTTGGTGCTCTCCAGCGTATTTTGAATGGCACGAATCCATAGACCACGGGGTTGCTCGTCACATGCGTAATCTTGCCAACTGTTCCCATCATCGGCGGCAAAGATCTGTCAAAAAAGAAATTAATTGTGAGAATGACATCACTAACACTTGAAGCAGCCTATAAGGAAAATTTGTTGTGACTGGAGACGCATTATTTTGTGCGACATGGCCTCGCTCTTATTTAGAAACAAACGGATCGCATTTTAATGTGTCTGCTCGTCACGTCTCTCACTAGATAACGCGGTACTTAAACTGCGAAAATGACGAAATACGACTAATGATGTATATGAGAATGCTGGAGACCCGAATTGCACTGAACTGACTATTGGCCAGATGTACAGGGTGTATCAGAAGTCGGTACCTATTTCTATTTCCGAATAACTTTCCGACGAGTACACCTACGAAAGTCAAACATGATTCATGAGAATTTATCTGGGTGACACTTTGCTACTGTGGCGCTGCTAGCGAGCGCGGCTTTACACTTCTTCCGCGGTGGCGCTGTTAGCGGGCACATGTTGACACTTCTTGCCGTGGTGGCGCTGAAGCTGTGAACAAAATGTCGGACCACCTATCTCGATCACTGTGATATCACGAGCCAGCCCCCGAACACTTCGACCCCATTCGTATGTCACAAAAAAGTGGTCCGACATTTTGTTCACAACTACCCCCGTTATCAGCGCCACCACGGCAAGAAATGTCAACCTGCGCCCGCTAACAGCGCCACCGCGGATGAAGTGTCAAGCTGCGCTCGCTAGCAGTGCCACAGTAGCAATGTGTAATCCCGATAAATTCTCGTGAATTCCCGCACATTTCGAATCATGTTTGACTTCGTACTCGTTGGAAAGTTATTCGGAAATAAAAATAGGTACCGACTGCTGAAGACCCGAATTGCACTGGAACCGACTATTGGCCAGATGTACCGGTTACGTAACGTAAATTAAAGAAAATCTCTGATTTTGTGTTCTGAACACATAACCGGAGATTTTCTCAAATGTTCTTTGTCTAATCAGGCCTAAGTCACCGCACTAATACTTACATTCGTCGTCGGCGGAAAGTCCGGAAGTTGACCAAGGCTTTCAAGTACCAAACAGGTGTCGTCACTCACAGCTGGATGTGGTGTTCTCATCCAGTCCAGTCGAATTCGGCAGGAATCGTCAAATGCACTGGAAGACCCTGGTTGCGATGTTCGGATCAGGTCCCGCTGCTCTCAGCTAAGATGGATGCGACTTCAGCAGTGAGTCCAACTGGACCCTCTGGCCCCTCTGGACCCTCTGGCCCCTCTGGACCCTCTGGCCCCTCTGGACCCTCTGGTCTTCTGGTTCTGGACCCCCTGGACCCTCTGGAGTCTTGAGATGCACTGATTCACCACTGGACGGCTAGTCTCACAATACACTGGATAACAGAGGACACCGAGGCTTCTGATCTGCTCAGGAGTAGGAAGATGTGTGAAGACGCGAGCTGTAGCTCCTACCTTTTTGTAGCATCAATCCCCCCCCTCTGTCTCATGTGTGTTCATACGCGGGGCGTTGGCTATTGCTGCTTTGAAAACAATGGCATTTTTTATTTTTTATTATGCAAAAAGTGTTTTTGGTTATTTGTTTGAGATTAAGAATTGTTAAAGGTATTTACTATGTATGTGGATTGACGAAATTGTTATTGGAGACAGTTTTCTTGAGTGGGACGGCACTATTTTTTATCGAAGGCGTTGTTCAGAAGCAGGAAATGGTGATGGGGATATGCAGTGTTGTCATTTGGTGAATTTTTATAGAGGACTGCTGTCGATGACAAAGCACTATTTTGCCCATGTATTAGTATAAAAAATAATGGTGTCATTCGTCTTCTGCTTTTGAATTAGGATCAGATTAGTAATGAGAATTAATAATAAATTTACCTGTCACTTCTGTGCAAGTACCCCAGGCCTGGATTGCGCGTATGAAACTTGTCACATGGGACAGGAGTACTTTTAAAAAACCAGTATAAATATTAAGGGATAGGTGAATGAATAGGCCTATCAAGAAACAATGGCCGAAAGACAGGAATTTATAAACTGTTTATGTGACAGCTCCCTAACGAATTATTTGTCACGACGGAAATAAACTCTTGCTGCGCCCCTTTCCTCAAGAAAGAATGGAGTTTTTGAACGCAGCCGGAGAGTGATGCGGTTTTCATCAAATAATGAAAACTTCATACCTAATGGCGCTATTGGGTACAGTGCCTAGCTATATACGGTAGCATACATTATAACTAAGTTAGTATGAGATAGAAAGGAACAAAGCTTACAACGATTTATTTTATAGCCATATATCTTGTTTTGGAACTACTTTGCGGAAGTGACTACCCCTTCCCCCCGGACCCACCGCTCTACCTCTCAGTTCGAGCCCCCGACCACACCTCACCCTCCATCTTAGCCCGTAGATTTCAGTGTTTTCCTATTTCCAACTCGTTGAACCTATTTATCTCGCTGCATCGTCCTGATTCGTCGGCGTGCGTCGGTTGTTCTTTTGCTCCAACGGCAGCGACGTCACGCAAAACAATTACGTCAGACACAGGTTAGGCTGAGTTCCCTGAAGTAAATAAAATGCTGTAGGCTATATTGGGTGGAATTTTCGTCGTACTACTAACTGTTAACTTAGCAGTACCATTGCATGACACTGGTACTGCTAAGTTAAAAGTAACTATAGTACGACGAAAATTCCACCCATTATCTTTATAACTCGACATTGCATGTAGCTGGTAGAATAATTGGAGACACATGATAATGGACAAGTTGTACTATATAGCTACACTGTAAACCGTAAAACATTAAAAGAGTATCACTGGTGAGTCTCTCATGGAACATCAATTTTTAATACTCTTCTAATGCTCTTCTGTTGCTAAAAAGCGTCACAAGAGCATTAGCAGAGCATTAGAATAGCATTAAAAATTGATGTTCCATGAGAGACTCACCAAGTGGGATGCTCTTTTAATGTTTTACGGTTTATAGTGCACGTAGCGTAAGTGACATCTTGCGCTTATCGGAGACTACATTTAGTAGCAATTTACTAAGGAAGAAATTTCGTATGGTATAGGCCTAAGGGACAGGTACGTGATACTTAAGGAAGAAAGGAACTGATGTGTTCCGCTATATCAAGCTCAAATGCGTGTAAGTCTCTACCGTATAGACTTATGCCTGGTTGCACCAACAAAATTACCGCTCCGATAGCTCCTAACGGACCGATAGCACATGTTAAAAGGTCTACCTATCTGTCCATTAGGAGCTATCGGACCGGTAATTTTGTTGACAGTGCAACCAGGCATTAGTGTAGTTTTTTTTAAATATCCAGGTACTTGCGCGCCATATCCGGTCACATGACTCGTTACCGGTTGCTCCCTCGACATGCCTCACTTCTACATTTTTTATTTGTTTTGAGCCAATGTGACAGGTCCAATTATTATGCCGTGGCAGGTCTTCCACTAATAAGAAACACCCTGTATGCAGCATAGGCATATGATTGCATGATGCTCCTACTTTCAATGAAAATCACCATTTCTTCTCAGAAGACATCGGTTGGTCCTGTTTTGCATGTAGGCCTACCCCAATGTCAATCGTTGACTATTCTTCTTTAATACTATTGTAGAACAAAGTGATGGCTGATGTGAGGTCAAAATCTGAAGTGCCGATTGACTTGATTATTTTAGACTGCATTTTAACCTTTTTTTTACGTTCTTGTAGTCACAGAGCATACTTACATGTTAGGACAATTTATACTGCCAAACACAGCTAATAAGCATGGTGATGGATAATTTGGGCAACGCGAAAAAACTGACGTAAAAAATCTCTTTCCCTCTCTCTCTCTCTAAATTATACTAGAGAATGAAAAGTTGCCGTATTTTCATCTGAGTCCAGTACACGGCAATAAATTAGAGGACATGAAAATTTGTCGATGTCATACCGGGACTGTGCGTATGTAACGAGAAAATTTAATAACGCAATGGGGATAACCAGGCGTAAGTTAATTACTTTTTATGTTTTTACAATATTGTGTATGAAAGCTTGACAAAAGAAAAATAAGGCGGGGAGAGAGGAAAAGTCTCAAATTCTCACGTGATATTTTGTTTACTTACCAGCATAAGGGGCGGGAGGGTGGCAGTGTTGTGGAATAGTAGTGAAGACAAAAAAAATGTCAAAATCAGAGACACTTCATGACTAATTCCTGTAAACGCAGTAATGTGCAATGCCATGTTAGAAATATTATTCATCAAGGTTCGTTAATTGCCATTGTTCCTATTTGAATCCCAGGAACCGTCTGATAAGTTAAAGCTGAAGCAAATCTAACCTGAGGATTTAGTTTCGAGATCTATCCGACCACTAACTCCTTCAGTACCAGCACTGGCCCACAAACACAGGATTACGAGTTAGTCGAACTAATCTCCGATGTGGTCTGAAAGGAGGCGCGGGACTGACGGGCGTGAAACACTCAGGATCAAATATTGCAGGCAGTTCAGGGCTCTATAGTGTCCCTTTCGTGTTATAAATCATTTTAAAGATCATTGCAAAGTTTTATAAGATCTTGATAATTTAATATTTTATCCACTCATGCTGACTTTGTTTACATGCAGCACACACAGTCTTGTCCTGAATTAGCTGTGGGGACGTGAAAATTCAACTTTTCGAAGCTAGTGTAAACTAACCTAACCTAACCTAACTAACCTAGGCTGAGAAAAATGGACTTTTGTGAAACCCTACGAATGAAAATAGTGGGGACATGTCCCCACTAATTTAAACATGTCCCCACTGTAATACTGTAGTACCCATTGCGTGTGTGCATGAATGGGGACCGACAAATGTCCCCACAATTCGAATTGTGGGGACAGACGTCCCCACAGCTACAGTAAAAGCACAAACTTCCGTCCCCAGAGCTAATTGAAGACCTGTATAGTGTACATGCATGGATGTTTGCATGAGGTCGAATGGGAAATAGGCCATAATTCAATTTCGCAGAACATTTTACGCTCTAAATTCAAAAGGCTTAATATAATTTAAAAAGGGTTAGATTTAACTTTCTCTCTGCGTTCAATCCATATCTACTCCATACAATGCTATATTCCTACTCCTTAAACTGTATAATAATAACAAGTATAGGCGCCAATTTATGAAAAATGATTGCACGTAATCACGCATAATCGTAATAGGTGTACCCTTGAAAGTGAGGCTGCTGTGGGAACCTACGATTTGGGAGTAACAGTTGCTGGGGGGAGAGAAAATTAACATGGCAACCAATCCGCTTTCGATTTTGGTAACCAAATCGAAAGCGGATTAGTTGCCATGTTTCACTTATATCCCACGATTCTAAACCCCCAAAGCATAGGCCCTGTGGCGAGAACTCTATTTTTACTGTGTACACAGGAAAAGGAGTGCGTCATTGCTAATCCGTAGCCTACATCTCATGCCGGCTTCCAAAGCGATTGCAGGAATATGCAAATTCTTCTTGCCAGTTCATTGACAGTTAATCCAATTTTATTCATAAGTTGGACATTCTGAACGTAATAATATACAAATGGGCACCATGAAAACTGATGTGTAAAATATTACAGGTTCCTAGTATCTTATGTGGCCATTTTGAAGTTGAAAAAATTTCACGTCACTATTACCCCTCTATCTCAACTCAGGAACACTTGAAATTCTATCTTTCGCATGCAATAAATATTTAAGTATTTACAATTAAGTAAAGGGACTCAATAATTATAGGAACAGCACAACTAGCTAAAAAATAAGTGTTGTAAGTTTCACCCCACCATTATCACTTTCTACGTGTCATACAGCCACAACTACCTAGTGCTGATCCGTGTAACATTATCCTGAAACTACCCTAACAGAAACACATTGATGTGACCACTGGTCCTCACTGAACTGGCAATAAAAGTCGCGACAAATGTAGCATTAAAGTTATACCGGTATACGATATACGCCCCGAACATCCGCAAGAACGAATATTCCATTTGCATACCATGCGCTAATTGTGCATGATAAATATTGCAGTAGCACGTTCATCTTGAATTATTTATCACTCAACTTTTCAGATATGTCGACACTTTCCTGCACGTTAAAAGCGTTATGCCAGTTTTTTTCCCCCCCCGCAGACGTACCGAATGTTAGTTGCCATGGCTGCAACCCGAGTTTCACAGTTATTTGACTTGATTTTGTGGTGCACTGCACCAGCCCCATGAATAAGGCTCGAGAACGAAGCAGCTTCTGGAAGCAATCTAAGGCCTAGGATGCTTTTTGAAGCAGTAGTCTGGAGTTAGGAAAAAAAATTGCATTTTTCTGTCGTAGTTATTACTTCGGTTGCCAGAAATTGGTCTCAACTACTTGTAGTAACGAGGATTATCAGGATACAAGCAATAGTTGTACGTGCAATGGCAGGAAGTAGAGCGAAGTGGGGTTAAGGTCATTGCAATAATATTGTTGCCTCTTACTCAGTGATGTATTACCAAATAGGCCGAGTAGGCACGTGCCAGGACGGCAAATTTTAGGGGGCGGCAAAAGTCATGGAGGCGGAAAATTCTATTGAGGAGAAAATTTTGACTCGTCCAAAAATATGTAATACATGGCGTCACCGTTCATGTGACGCCCCAAGATGAATCGCCCGATGCCCGAGATCAGTAAGGTCGAAAATCGCGTTCACCCTTCCCCCCTAGGACAGTGGGGAACTGTGCAGGATCTGCACGCGATTTTCGCCCTTACTGGTCTGGGCATCGGCCGATTCACCTTGGAGCGGCATAAAAGTGTAAACCCCAAGATGAAATTCACCGGATTTTACTAAGTACTAGTAGGAGTATCCATGACCAAAATTTCAAACTTTTTATAATAAAAATTTTCGAGATATTTGGCCTTGAAATCCGCAAATTTCGGAATTTCCCCAATCTCGAACCTAAAAATCAGCCAGGAGGGGGGGGCAGGTAAGGCTATTCCTAGGGGCGTCAAAAACCTACTAGTAAATACGTCACTGCTCCTACTGTGTCCTTACTGGCTGCAAATTTCCGCAGATTTTTTTCTGGTTTCAGTAGGAAATAATCAGTTTTATTTGATATCTTTGTTTCATTCGTTTCTTAGAAGTAGCATCATATTCTCGTCTTCAAATAAGGGCTGAGGGTGTCAATTATGGTCCTTCAGACGCGGCGGCGTATTGTTTCCAGTTGCCGCGAGTTGCTGTTTGATTTTTCCAAAGGAAGAGAAAAAAAACACGGGCTTTATTTTTCCCTGCTCCCTCAACCAACCACCATGAACAAAATGTGACTCATATAATGAATGCATATATTTTAATTTAAAAAAAAAATCACATTATAATTCTTACATAATGGGTGTTAATTCACTACATCAGTAGCATACAACTTCCGCAGTGTCACCCACAATGTCCTCGGTGTGTAAAAGACCGTTTTCATATTCATAGCCATTGTCGTATCATTGTTCTGAACTCACCCTGTGGTTTTTATTGCACACCTTCCTCTATGAAGTTTATAGCCATCCTGATTCTTTTTCCTCTAGCTTCCTGAGACCCAAGTGTATAGGAATTCCTGCGAACTTGTATTCCTTCCAGAAATCCAACGCCACTGGCTTTATCGGCGACATTTTGGGAGAAGTTGGCTGGAGAAGATCTCTGACCGCAAAATCGAGAGTCAGCATGTGCAGTTCCGATTTGGGCGAATATGATGAACCCAGTGAGGGAGGGGAGAGTAATGATGGAAGTTGGCTTGACAGCAGCCAACGTGTGATCTTTTTGGCCACTGAATCCCATGTACTGTAGACCATGTCACAGCCGGGCGGGACATGTCAACTTTCATCTGATAGTAGCTGCTGGCTAGAAGCGGTTTTTAACTGGTGCTCCATTTTGTACAAGCGGATGGAACGACCACAAAAGCAAGGGGGGAGTCTTATTTTGGGACTTTTGTTGGAATGAATTTGCATGCATTGAAAATTATGTGCCGAAAATTAGTAAGCGTATAACTTGAAAGAGCCAATGGCTCTGAAGTACGAGGACCTGAACTGAATTACCCGAAGGCCTGGTTTAATCAGAAGTTAGTGATATCCACCCACGGGTGGCTCTATTATAACTTACGTATACAGTTTTTGCCTCTCCTGAAAAGTTCCATTTTGTGACCAGAAACAAGTTAGGCCACGAGGGATTTTGCTGAGTTATTTGGTGTACCAAAGTCTCCTACATATTTACTGTAACTGTAACCCCAGGAGGAACGCTGCCAATCACAAATCCTATGATTAGGAAACCAACAAGTTAAGGTCTATCGGTGAAGGGTATTCTTGCTAGAAAAGCCAACGTAATATTTATGCATCAGGGGAAGGTGTGGTGGCCGAGATGGTAACGTCTCGGCTTGTTGAGTGAAAGGTTCCAGATTCGATCCCCGCCTGGGAGTTCCCTTTCACCTGCGTCGTCGGGAGGGTCTCTGACATGCACCCTTGGAGGTGTCTGGTAACCTAACCTCCTGGGGAATTGCACATGGCCCAACCTTGAGACATTGCACTTGCACCCGTGACCCTTCCCCCCAAAAATCCATATCATTACCTACTGTCCTTGATTCCTTGCACCGGAGATTGAAGTTAAACAAATCAGAAAACTGATGGTGGTGTGCCACCCCCCAAAAAGGCCCATGGAGGCCTATCACGGGGTAAAAAAATTATATACCACATATTGTATGGCCATATTCCTATTAAGTTTACAATGCATAATTAGATAATTTTTCTTAATTTACGTTGATACAACCGGGCCTAAATTTGTGTCTGGAAAATATAGCTACGTACAATTCTCACGACATGTTATGCTTTATCAGCTTATACTGTGATTACGCATATGAAGTCCCTGAACCTTGATCTGCCGTCTCATTTTGCGTCTGGAAATGACGCAGTTATGGCGATGACTAACGCTGAACTGGCATTAATGCACGTATCACCGGAAGCGGCTGGGACTTTCTATAAAACTGGACTCAAATGACATTGCTATTGCCTTCATTCTTGACTTGGCCAGAAATCATGCTACTTGTCGACTATTTGTAACTTTATACAGCATTACATGCCTAAAACTTGTGTTCCGAGTAGGACATTGTTAAAAGCTTGCTGGACAGCTCGAAATAATTATGTTTCACTTGCAATTTGATTTTTTTTTCGCAGTCTGTCAATGAAACTCATTTACCTAACGAGAAATCATAACAGATGAAGCCATAAAGCGGTTTAAACTTCCTCTTTAAACAGTAAAAGCTGTAAGCGGCTAGTAATGTTTGTCCATATGTTCAAGCGAAATCGTGTTGACGAATGGATGATAGACGACATCGGTATTCAACTGCCAGAAAAAATCCCATCCCATTTGTCACAGAAAGATAAACATAAACCAGTCGCATTTTGTACAGCTCTAGTAAACTGCGAGTCCATTCTGTCTCATATAATCATTTCCTATATGAAAAGTAAAATAATGAAGAGGAGAAAAATGGAAGCATTGCCGCAGCGACCCCTCATTAATCAAGCTTGCCTTAGCTCTGGGGGTCCCTATGGTGGAAAAAGGAAAGGGTGGTGTGGGTGGCAAATAACACGATTGGTCCTGAGATTTGGCCAGGCAACTTGCCTTTATATTTTTGGGCACGGGCCAGAAGTCATAATTCATGGCGACGCCGTTAAAGCTATGTCATCTTCCGCTCTGAAGCCATAATTTGTATCTTGTGACAAGTGTAGCTCAACAAATTGAATCACATAGCCTTTTGTAGGAACGTCGAATGTAGCGAAATATCAGGAGGAAAAGTCGAATAAAAAAAGAGTTCGGGGAGGGGTGGGGGAGAAGACAAAAGAAAGCATTTCGGTTTGCTTTCAAAGGAAAAATTCTCCTGGAAGTATGGCTTACATTCCAAGATATTGTTCAGGGGTTTCATTCTGTATGCAAGCCTGCGTCGCATCAAGGGAAAGAGTTCAGAAGGAGATCAGATCCAAAAATATCAAGTGAATATAGGATCAAGGTGTGGACAAACCATGGTGTGGACATACCAAGCGCCATCTAGAAACGCACCCACTGCCATCTAACGGTGGACTGTACTGAGCTCTGTATAGGCCTACTGTATAATATTAAGGTAGCCATTAATTGTGGCTATGAAACTGATGGGCAGCGTTTTCCTTCCAGTAAATCATGGAGTACCTCAGAAAGCGTTTTTCATTGTTGTTGCGGGCAACTCTCGTGAGCGAGCCGACTCACTTACTCAAAGGGTGAAATTATAATAAATCTGCATGTTAACTGTAATATCCCAGGGCTACTCATTTCCATCGGACCTGGAGCGCTTCATTACCGACTGGTAAGCGTGAGAAGCGAATCACTTGCACAACTATTGCTTTTTCTCTCAATTATTCAGTCAAATTAACTCCCGAACCATTTTGTTCGATATTGTTTTATAAATGGAGGTTTTGCAGAATATTGCGATGTTTTTTTTAAATGGATACCCCGTGATATGCCTCCTTGGGCTTTTTAGGGGATCATCTTTTTAATTAACCGTCTTTAATCATTGCCTTTGCTGTGATGGATTTTGATAGTGGGAGGAAACGGGAGAACCCCGAGAAAACCCACGCGAACATGGAGAGAACCCATCGAAACTCTATCCACATAAGTGTCCTCTGTCCGATCCGGGGATCGAACTCGGGACCTTAGAGGTGGACGGCTGCGGCGCTAACCACTCCGCCACCGTGTCGCCCAGAATATTGCGATGTTAACTAGAGGTAACAAGAAGATGGACAGATTTTATACCACCAACATGTACAAGAGTAGGTTATATGTTATTTTGCACACAAAGCGGAGACACTTCTCGAATGTGTTGTGTCAAAAGACACTCCAAAACGTGTCACTGTGGTAGAGTCGAAGATGACATATGTGTATGCCAAAGGGCACATAATTGTGATTTTCTGCGGAAGAATATAAATATGTACTATTCACTTTCATTGTCATATTTTGGCTGATACATTTTACTGAGTGTGAGCTAGTTTGGACAAAAACGTACACATTTTGTAGCGTCCAAACTTTTTGAGTGTATAGCATAATGATAATTGTGTTTTTTTGTCTCATTCTAGGTAAGTGTGTGCCTCTTCAGCGTGAAGTAGATGTCACATCAACTTGGTGAGATATGTTCATGGTTGTTTAAATATAAAATCGGGTTTAAAACTTGCATTTCAGCGAAAACATTCATAAGGTTCAAATTCTTTGTCTTTGCGCAATTGTCCCGTCCTTGTCGTTGTGTGGCCTGCACTGATTGGTAGCCACAATGACCCAGCGACAAACATCTCCTGAATACGCGGTAAAATAATACAATCGTAATACACTGTAGTCTGTACCCACTTACACAATGCATGCAAATAATAATCTGTGTGCTATCCCTTAAAGTGACGCAGAGCCCTCTTTCTCCTTTAATGAAGCTCGTACCCATTGTCCAAAATAATTATCGCAAGATTTAACAGACTGATAAAATTCCACAGCCGTATTTTTTTCCCCACTTAAGCATTAATCAGGCTCAATCGCACTTGATCATCATCGATACAGATACGAACCGAGCACCATCATTCATTTAGTGAACAAAATAATTTCGGGCACGCTGCCAGCAGATAGCGTAGCATTGAAGTTGACCCGAAAGCTTAATACCGTGTGAATGTAGACATCCCCCCATTTTCCTCCCTCGGAAAGGTCTCTAGATAAGCAACAGTATATAATTTTTGTTGCAATAAAACGGCTTTATGAAGGCTACTAGCCCCCCCCCCCCCCAAA
>JYFJ02005670.1:0-23487 GCA_000934665.2 Catajapyx aquilonaris
ATCGGTCGCGTATGTTTCCCTGATTTTAGCCCTTCTTATTAACATTCCAATTCTAGACTCTCATTTGATTAGCAAGTCGCTTCATTTCCACCTTAAACTCGATTTAATATGGGCCTATTACCGGCTGCAAGTTCTTGTGCGCAGGCGCAATTTTCACGACTGCCAACTTAAACATGGTATTTGGAGGTGTGCTTAATATTTGTTATTTTTGATGGAAATCGATTTTATTCGGTCGCAATTACGAGGTCCCAATTTGTCATGGCATTTTTAAAAGTTTAGTTCCGAAAGGGGAGCCTGTAGCTCTTCATTTGTGTCGGATTTGGAACACGTTCAGTTGGTACGCGTGTGGCAGATAGAAGCGGCAGCGCAGCAAAGGTCCGGGCCAATTATCGCGTAGCAATGTGACGTCATTGCCGGGTGGATTCGAATGATTCGATTATTATATTATAATTATAACTATATAAACTAATATAACGGTTCTGACGTCTGACAAACACCCCCGCCAAACGAAAATCCTGTGTGAGCCATTGTGAAAACCATCATACTAACTTGCACTCATATTTCGCGGTCGTATGCAACCGTATCTCGCTACCGTAAACAACGCTATGTTGCCACGTCCTCACTCGAGTGGAGCAATGTGACGTCACTGGATCATTTTCGGATCGTTTTTCAGCAATACAAATTGAAAGAGCACGGTGAGGCAGGTTTTTCTTTTTGCGGTTACGATCAGTATATAATTCCCGACATATTCCACATTAAATTTTCAAATTCTCATTTGCTTATCATTTTTTTGTGGACTATTGAAAATTCTGCCATAAGGGCCCATGTTAAATCGCGAACTTCTGAGCCCTCTAGTTCGCTAATTTGCACGGTGACGTGTATTTTTCTTTGCACCATTGATAAGAGGGCACAAAACTGCGTAACATATGTTGTTTTCATAAAATTCTCATTGAGTGACTCTAGCTTCATTTCCACCTTAAGTCTGGGATTTAATTATTGCCATTTTTATATTACAATAGGTATTAAGACTCTGATAGAGTTCATCCCATCAAGAACGAGCAAGAGTGCAGGATGGTTTACGGGTGGTTATGCTAAACCAGATTACTACATCTGGAATAAAGACGTCGACGTCTCCAAAACAGCCAATCCAGTACTTAAGAACAACTGGGTGAGTTTTTCGCATTTGTCACTAAAGTACCGCCTCGCCTGTCATAATTAACGTGATCATATTGGAGATGTCAGGCTGGATGCCATCAAGAACTGACAGTACCCTATAATTATCTCTGATCAATTTAGAAAGCCAAGTACGGGAAGAGGGCCTGGGGATTCCTCAACACGAAAGGATTTTTCTTGAACACATTCGGAGGAACCCAGGCTAACCTAAATCACGGGAATCCGGATGTGTCCACAATGGTTAAGGTAGGTGTACCAAACGCATGAAAATCGTGGCATATTCACGTGGATGAGTGGAATTGGTTTATTCAGGGTTGGCTGGATTTTTGGATAAAATCGGGAATATACGGAATAAGGATCTCCGAACCCCGACACATATGGACCACCAAACCTATTGTTGATGCGAAGGAGGTCTTGTCTGCATCCGACCTCGCGGGCAAGGAGTGGAAGAAGGAACACAAGTCCTTCGTAAGCCGAGATTACATTCCGTTAAATAAGGAGATCATGGATATAATCGGAGGATATAAAGATGCGCTACTAAAAGACGGGAAACGGAGGTAATTTACAGCTTCAAAAGGCAATTTCTTATTATTTTTTAAAATCATTTTCGTCCACCTGCTGGTGCATAAGGCGTCTCGATTTGATTAATCAGTCACATTCTGCACTTTATGATGTAGTGTAAGTTATATTCATTGATGAGTTCATCCGGATGGTTCAATTCAGTTTTATTCTACAGGGTGGGCGAGAAGTCAGCGTACTCCTACCGTATTTAGTCGGCCGATCCTATTTCTGGTGGGGTTTGTTGTAGGGTGGCACTGAACATTGCATCTTTACCCTCGAATAAAGGTATAAGCTTTCAATTAAGATGATTATAAGTAACGATATAATAATAATACCTTTGCCATACCGTGAAGGGTACGGTGACTTCACGCCCACCCTGCAGAACCCATCATATTTCGAAATATTTCAATCTGACGCTGATCGTTCTGCATTTCAAGTATTGTCTTATCCAACAAAGTGGCATCTGCCTCAATATGTATTGACTCTTGTTGTTATTCCAACATGTATGTACTGCAATTGGCAGGATTATGCTAATTCATGACACAGAAAGCACTGACAAGGAGCTGATTAAGTACTACGGGAACGACAAATATCCGGCCGACCTCGTTCCGTATCCAGCCTTCAATCTGAAGGATGACATTCGCAAGAGCACCATAAGGTCACGCATCATCAACTGGTTGGAGCTGCTCAAAAAAGAGCACGTCCCGTCCTGGAGTGTAAGCGCCATGCCCAAGGTACTCTGCAGGACTGTGGTGCACACTGGCTCTCTATATTTGTAGGTGGGTCACTTCGAGTACGGCAGGATGAACACGAATAAATCGCCGTACTGGGGAGGACTGGTGATGGTCATAGCTCTGACGCTGCCTGGATCATCGGTGTTTTGGTACGGAGAGGAGATCGGCATGCGTGTGAGCGACGTGCCATTCCAGTCATCCAAGGATCCTAGGAGTCAGATCTGGGGTGCCGAGTACTACCCGGGAATCTCCGAATCCCGAGATGGGTCTCACACTCCCATGCAGTGGGACAACTCTAAACACGCAGGTACCAGGTTGTGCTGGGGGCAGGACGTGACACCCAGCATCTATTGCCAACTACAATTTTCCAGGCTTCACTTCGGCGACGGACGCCAAGGCGGTTCCGTTTCTGCCCGCGGACTCGAGCAAGACGAGCGTGAATGTGGCTGACGAGGAGCGGACGGACGGCAGCTACCTTCGTGTCTTCAGGAACCTGGTTCAGCTGAGGACCCAGCAGGTCATGAAGTACGGGAAGCTGGTGATGCTGATGGGGGACGGGGACGAGGATCCACTTGTCTACGTGAGGACCACCTTGGACATGGAGAGCTTCGCCGTGGTGGTCAATTCGAAGGCTGCTGGGAAGGCGGCCACTGTGGACCTGTCTCTGTTCGAAGGGATAACGCCCGAGGCAGAAGTGGTTGCTCTCAGCCCGTGCTACCAGGGCAAGGAGTCTTCTCCGTACATCCTTGGAGAGTAAGCCAAGCACCAGGATTGTCTGCGGCCTGCTGACCATTGCTCTGTTTCAGGAACGTGAAGACTTCGGCAGTGACTGTGCCGGTGATGAGCGCTATCGTGTTGAAGTACAGGGCAATCCCTCCGGAAGAGACGCCCGAAGGGGAAGGGGAAGACGATGGTGGAGACGGAGGGGACCAAGGGGGAGGAGGGGGCCCCGGAGGAGACGACGGTACTGGTGGCGGCGACGGAGGCAAAGGCGATGGCAGTGGCGGAGGTAGAGGAGGAGGAGGTGGAGGAGGAGGAGGAGGAAGAGGAGGAGGGCCTGGAGATGACGACGGAAGCGGAGGGAAGGGAACCAAAACGGACCAGGATTCTAGCAGTGGAGACCGGAGATGTCCCAGCAACTGGAGGTTACCTTATCCATGCGGCTATGTTTGCCTCTTCATAGGATAAAAATGCTATTGCATTGATCGACTGGAAGTAAAGCTATACAACATTCAGAATAATTTGATGCAGTCATAGATCTGCGCTGTTTTAGAAGTCCTCCTTTTATTTGCTTGACTTCATTCATAACTTCAATAAATGTGTTTGAAGAGTTAAAAGGGAATTGGAGAACTACAAGAACATGTACGCCAACACAGAGATAAATATATGTACATATCATCTACGATCAGCATATGGTATTTGAGGTTTCTCTAACTCTGAACAGGGTTTGTTGGAAGCAATAATCTTGGCACTAAAATTAATTCAAGGTACAAATTCAACATCAAAATCATTGTTTATTATGCACCTGAGGTGAACAAAGCATCTTATAACAAGCTACTTTCAAACAATTAGTTGGTGCAGCACAAAACAACTCCAAACAATTCTGAAGGCAAGCCCAAACGTGCATAGAGTTCACCACAACATTCCTCTAAACAAGACCGAAGCATTTGTCACCATACAATATACATAACCTAGTATGTAAAACATCTAAGTTGCCAATTCAGTGTCCTTTAGGTCTTTGTGCTTCGCAATCTTATGAATTCCATGCAGTGAGTTACATCATTTCCAGTGCACTTGTAGTCCATGACTCATATGAATATTTAATTTCATGCCAAAAAATAATGCCACTATTTGGGCAGTAATTATCACTTCAATAGAAAAAATGTCCAATTTGGATCCACGGAACTTTTGGGTTTGCAAAAAAATGGCAGGGGGATCCTAGCTGCCCACTATGACTTCCTCTTCTTGGACCACTACCCCCTCCTGCACCACACCTTCCTGTAACACATAGTGTACTTCCTGGGTGTCCCCACCCTGTATTACCATTTCCACGGGAAAGTCTTCTTCTCTCACCACCACCTGCTGATGCTCATCCTGCTCTGCAAACACCACGTGCTCTGCATTCTCCAACTGGGAAGAAATATGTTTCATCTTTAATCCCATTTCTTCAGAAATTATCGAACAAGCACATGGCTGCATTTTAAAGACATTTTCCAGCATTCGGAAACTCATTGAAAGCCCACTCTGATGTTCAAAAATAATAAAAGTGGGGATGAACTAGCTGGTGTATCCTGACTTAAATGGTGTCCAAAATGACAAGGCTGAAACAAAACTTTCCTGTGGTTCTTGATGGCATTCTTACCTGAATCTGGTTTTCCCCCATGACGTGGTAGAAGTGTCCTGTCTGACTCATGACTTGAGCCACTTCTTCTTGAGTCAGCAGTTCGTAACCCCCATCAGCAGACTCCCTCAAGAACTGCACACCTGAAGGCTGCTGTGCTGCGGCCGCCTCAACTTCTTCAGCAATGTCCAACTCCTGCTCTTGCAAAAACTGGATGTGGCTTGGTGACACTGCTCCACTGGATTCCTCCGCCTCCTGCTCCACCTTTGAATTAACCTCTTCTTCACTCTCCTTGGGTAACGTGGGTTCAACCTCGACAGTCATTTCCCCATCTGGACCAATCCTCTGGATTACGGTTGCCACCACAGGAACTTTAATCTGCACTGCCCTGGTGCTAGGGGGTGCGGGCCCAACTTCCATCACCTTTCCTGCTGATCTCAAGTCACTGGCTGTCGCTGGCACTAATGTATGCTTTTGGCCTGGTGCTGGCAACACTTTAACTAGTACTGGGATTCCATGAGCTGGTTTAAGAAGTGCGAAGGGGACCTGGCCGGACCTACGGGCAGCTTCCATGGAGCGAGTTTCGATCCGGTCAATGGTGATACTTGGTTGTTCAACTTGGGGCTGCTGGAGACACTGGTTTCTTGCCTTCTTACCCACACTTCCAGGAGTGATCATCTTGGCAGTGCAGTTGCCACTCATGCTTGCTAGTGCCCGTTCACCATTAGGGAGGTAGACCAGCTTTACATTGCGCCTGTTTGGGACAAAACTACAGCGTCAGTGAATATGGATTCAAGTGATATGGTCAGAAAGGATCTTCAAATAACTTCAATCACTATTTTGCATTTGCACTGTTAATAAAACAAGGCATTTTCTCATCAATTCCAGTACCATGTGTAAATTTAGTTGAGTTCAATTTCATGTTTATCAATGGATTATCACATGTACGAGTATGTGGTGTTAACACATTGTTATTGTTGGAAGACTGCAATTAAATCAGAGCAACTGCTGAGATACAATCAATTCAATGAGGTAGCCTCGACTTACCCTTCCTTCCTTCCTTTTCCCTTCCCATCCGGCTTTCGTCTGTCTGGTACTGCACTATATTTTATGTCATGCTTGAATTCTTCATGTGCGCGAAGAGCTCCTCTTCTTGAAAACTCCTGGCCACATATACCACACACAAACTGGAACTGCTCTGCACAGGCACTGGCCCCAACATCATGACTCTTGACGCGATGGCACATCAGGTTGGACATTTGGTTGAATCCGCGACCACAGTCTGTACACTTGTATGGGCGCTCGTTGGTGTGGGTGTACACGTGGTTCTTCAGGTTTCCCTTTTGGTGGAAGCCTTTCCCACACACTTGGCACTTGTGGGGCTTGTCATCTGCATGCGTCTTGCGGTGCGAGATTAGTGTTGATACTCGGTTGAATGTTTTCTGGCACAGCTCACACACATAGGGGCGTGCATCACTGTGAATGGCTCGGTGCTGTGACAGTGTGGACATCTGGCGAAAGGCCTTCCCACAGGTGCCACACTTGTAGTTCCTTTCATCTGTGTGTGTTGGGAGGTGGCGGGCCAGGGTGTAGTGGTGCCTAAACACCTTGGTGCACACTCCACACTCAAACAGCTTGTGTGTCTTGCCATCCTTGCGTACATACTTCACAAAGTGGGAACGCAGGGAGGATGAGGAAGAGGAAGGATCTTCCCGTGCCACACGAGCAACTGTCACACCACCCTCCAAGTAGCGTGATGCATTTTGCTGATTTGGGAGCGAGTCCCCAGTTGTGTCTTCCTGCTGGGAAGACGAGTCAGACAAGTGGTCAGATGATTCCACCCGAGCCTCATTCTCTGCCCCCTGAAACGACAATATTTAATTGCAACATGCCACCCCAGTATTGTAAAATTGGCATGACTGGCATGCATTATGTCACCATCACCTCAACTATCTCTTCAGTTGCAGCTGTCTCTGGAACCTCCATGACAGTCATGTTTGTGTTATCATCAGCAACCATCTCCTGATTCCCATTCCTGGAAAAGGAAAAATTTGAGTAATACCTGGTTGGTTGACCATGGTAATGAGTGCCTTTAAAATGTGGCTTCTACTTAGGCAACCTCACGAGGTGTCACACCAACTCAACATTCAAACTCAGCTGAATGTATGACAGCACCATTAGAGCTAGGGTCCGTTTGCAACCATAGTGCAGGTCCTTCGACAACAGAAATAATGGGACTGATGCAAATATGTGTAAATGACTACAGGATGATGGCTTGGTAACATTATGAATGGCATTGGTCAGGAGAACAGAGTCTACTTCTCCCAAAGGATACATGTTCACAGATTTGCATCTCACAAGTGTAATTTCGGTACATGATTTCACATGAAAAAGCAGAAATAATGCAACTGACTATCACCATATCCAGTGCAACATGCCGATCTCTAAAAAGCTAGTCTTGTTAGTAGATCTACAGTAAAACCTGTCTGCCATGGAAACTTCATTCCATGGAAATGTGTTTATTTTGGAATTTTTGCTTCGTACGTTAAGAATGTAATTTTTTTTTGGGGGCTATGCACATACGAGCACATACATGTATATCTACATTCTGCAGGGTGATCGAATTGAAATGAAATGAATGGGTAGCAATTTGGCATTAAGCTGCTTATGGGAAGGGTGCCGTTTAGCCCCGCAAAAGTCTCGCAGGTTTCTATATATTTTTTCAATCTACTCGATGAGCTGAGTCTAACGACACTATTCCTAGTGTGTGGCAATGTTTAGTTCAAGAGTAATTGAATTTTGAAATTGCAAGTAATAACAATGAATAAATGAAAATAAACAAGTGTTCTTTTGTTGGAACAGTCTACTCCCATTGTTGAGTGAATCCATCTCCATGGTAATTTTAAACGTAATGTGACGGTTGTGTGTTCGCAGCATTACTGTCCGCCTTGTGGCGGCGTAGATGGGGGTGTTGAGTGATGCGAGTGTTGCGTGATGTGGCTGTGTTCGTTGGCCTGTGGCGCCACAAGACGGACAGTAGATGTTGTGGATTCAAAACTCAAATAAGCGCCAAGCTCCGCTAACGCTCCGCATTAACTAAAATTATCGCGCATGGGTGACGTACCCTTGCACCTGCTAAAAAGGATAGATCAATGTAACCTGATATTAGAAGCTGATACTATTGCTAACCACAAAGTACTTCGAAGTAACTGCTTAAAAATTAGCACAAAAATTTTCCAAATATTGCTAACTATTAACACCAGGTCAATTGGAACACTATGCATAACCAACAAGTTTTAGTGTAATACAGTAGAACCCCGATTATCCATCACCTGGGACTGAGGCATCGTAGGATAGCCAGAAAGGTCGGATAATCTAAGAAGCAAAGGAAGCTTGAATGAAATGCAACAAAAACATGTACAGTATTACGGTTTTCTAATTAATAGTGAAGTATTTGTCTTTTACATGCACACTCGGCCATACTCTACAATGAATTTAACTAAGGCAATACAAAACTAATGCTTAGTAGGCATGCAGTATTTGATGAGAAAACATATAATTTACTGCTGGAGTGGGACGGTCGGATAAACCGAGGAGTCTGGGTTCTACTGTACGTGCAGACTTCCATTTATTGTGCCTCCTTGAGGATCAAAAATGAAGGCTGAGACCTGTTGGATTTTTCTTGCTTGATGAACACATGCAGCGTTGATCCTTCCTTCTCCCATTTTGATTTCAGTTCCTCGTCCTTCCCACCATTGTCCGTACCAATGGGCGACAGTCGCTTTCCTTTTGCCGCTCTTCCTGTCTCAACTGCTCCTGTTGGAAAAGGTTTTTATAATCCAATGAATTCATTTTTATCATCTTACCTTAATAATACGTCTACGACTAAAGCTAACAAAAAATTACACGAGTTCATATTGTACAATTGCGCTCTAAAATATTGCATTAAGAACCTGGTGAATGGCCTTCTAATCTGAGATTACTGATCGCTTACCGCAATTGATCATCTAGTGCAATACAAGTTCATATACAACTCACGACAGATGTTCCAAGGAATTCATTCTGTAAGCTAGAACAATGCATTTTTTAGCAGCTTTCTTTAATGTCCAAGGGCAACCACAGTGCCACTGCAACTTGCATGGAAATCAAGACATTTGTGACGGAACACTGTCTTTATTCCGACCAAATAATTTGCTGCTAATTGCCTAGTGGGCATCATGTGGCAGTGCAACCGCCTCCATTGCTTGTGCCTCTTCTTCTAATTAGCTGCTGTCTAAATACTTCCAACTACTGGTGTACTAACATGAAGGTTCTTTAAAGCCCACGCATTGCAAGTACCGCAATGAAAGCTGAGCCCACCCCCAATAAATGCCAGTGCAACGGTGTTGACTGGAATGACCCCCACTCCTCATTACGACTTGGCCAATGCATGCCCTGGGGTCATCAGCCCCAAATCCCGGTACATCCTGCCCTGGCCTCCCTCCCTCCCAAGATTTGAATCTGCGTGCAAAATTTGAGTCCGATTCAAAAGACAAACGAAAATCGGTTTGTTCGACGACCTTCTTTTGTCATTCGGAAGGGGGAGGGTGGAGGGGAGGGGGAAAAAGAAGACGATCGGACACGCGTGTAAAGATGGCTCTATCCTTACCCACAGGGGCCTGCACGGTGCCTGGAGACTCGCTGGGAGGCTGGGGCTTGGACTTGCGGGTCGTCTGGGGCATCCTGGTGGACACGGCGGAGCTGGAATTACGAGTTAGGGGAGTTGGAAAAAGGAAATAGGCTCAAGGTGGGTGGGGGATGGGGTGGGGAGGAAAGGTGGGGGGAGGGGAAAAAAAGAAGAAGGATCTAGTGCGCAGGAACAAATGACGTACGATCACCAGGGTTGCCAACGGAGCAAGGGGTGCCAACTGGATAATTACGACTTCAAGTGAAATCCATACAAACTAAAAACCGGCCAATTATAAGCTACATTGGTTGGAAGACTAATTGCCCAATTTCTCGTAATGTGATGTGGCTAATTGGATGATTGGTGCATGTGCAGCATTGCACATCAGTACAGTATTTGCTTATTTGCATTTTCCCCCCCGGCCAGCAATGAGTTGAGGTGCGGTGATGTCTTGCAATTGTCAATTACTTAATATGTACCGGAACGTTCAATCATGTTTCAGTGATTATGAAACGGTGCGTTGATTTGTATAGAATTCAGCACATAGAGGCCGTGTCTCACTGTCAGTCTCGGAACTGAATTTTTGAACAGTTCCAGGTAATGTTAAGTAATATCAGCTCTTGGTAATATCAGGAGTGAATATTGATCAAAATGTAAGGCAGCTGTCACTTTTAAAATAGCGTTTTATTCTGTAGTTTACATACATGGGGGGTAATCACTTGATGATAAGATGGAGCATATTTCACGGAGCTCTCTACTTGTTGTCACAGTTTTCTGTGCCGTCAGGAGGGTACATCTGGTAGGAAGATAAGCTAATGTCATGATATGAATTTAAAAATATATGTTTTCATATGTTATGGAAATCACACAGTAACGCCATAACCCTGAATATCTCTATATCCATATACAAAAATTCTTGGTTCTGAGTTGGCATAACCATAAAAAAGAAATCTCAAATGATTTTGGTTCAGGATGGCATGTTTTTATTAATATTACAAAATGGTATGCATATAGTACACTGCAGTGTATTCAGAAAACTGACACACACCAATGGCAATAATCTGTACAAGTAGGCATGATGTATAAAAGTACAACTTTAGGAAAAATACAGTCACTGCCAAGTGCCAACAAACGTACCCAATTCCCTGGCAGTATTTTTTGGACTTACAATTTGAGATCGTAAGTAGAGAACGGACTTACACTCCGGCGCTAAAAATCGAGAGTTCATTTCCCTCCAACAAAAATGGGTACACATTTTACAGGTGAGTGATTTCTACTTCTGGAGGGTCCCTCTCTTTCACACGAAGCCAAATACCAGTGGCGGACGACAGAAACACGTTCTTCTTATCGAAAACAATGGGAATGGCAGTCTTGTAGCACGGTTCCACTGAGAAGTGTCGTAAGACACCCACCAAAGCCATCTTGGCTTCCATCAAGGCAAAGCGCATCCCTGTGACCAAAGAAAACACATTGTTACTTTCCACACTCTGCATAGAGCATTGTGCCCGGTTCAACAGTGGACAAGGGGAAAAATTACAGATTGTTCGCTCCAGCAACAACCATGGTTAGTGAATGTTGCTTCCAACAGGTGAACAATCTGTAACTTCTTCACCTAAAGTTGACTATGCCACAATGATAAGAATGACTTTCAACAATTTAAGGCCTGTTGAATTGGGGTACTTGAGCAGTGAATCACTTCTTTTTGCGTGTACTCACCGATGCAGTTCCTGGGACCGTGACCGAAAGGCAGGAATATGTAAGGATTGCGTCGTCTCTTCTCCTCCAAGGTGAACCTTTCTGGGTCGAATTTGGATGGGTTTGGGTAATGCCTCTCGTCGTGATGAATGGCATATATTGGAATGGCCAGGAGAGTCCCCTTTTCTATCACCACTCTGCTGTCGGGTATGACGTAGTCCTTGGTGCACCTTCTTTCCAGACGGACGGCCGGAGGGTACATGCGGAGAGTTTCTGAACATGCGTATGATTAAATGGGGTTTAATAAGAAGATCCGGAGATAAATGGAGGGAGGCTTACCCATGATTATCATGTCCAGGTATTCCATTTCCCTGATTGCATCATAAGACAGACCTCCATGTTTGAGTATAACCCTGTCTATTTCTTCCACCAGCTTGGTTTGTATGTCCTGATTCAGGGCCAGTTGAAAGACAGCGAAACTCAGAAGAGACGAGATGGTGCCATATCCAGCAAGGAAGAACAGAATGCACTGTGACACTATCGCATCATCGGTCAGAACTGCAACACATATGCATTATTATTAAGAAAAAAAATGTTTGTCTAGCCAAGATTGTACTGGTTAATTACTGAAATTGGAAATTGTTACTTGCTTAGTACTGAACATATTGCTGACCTAAGCTTTGTGTTTTGCTCAAGTTGCCATGTGTCTTAGTTATTACCTTCTCTGGATGCAGGGTGATGATTCAGCTGAGCATCTTTGTCATACTGGTCCTGAGGACCAGATTCGTCCTCATCCTTCAACTCTCCTCTCTGAGCGTCCATCAATAACTGCAGGAAATCGTTTATCTTAGGACCATCGGCCCCTCTGCGATGCTTCAAAGTCGACTTGATCACTTCCTCGAAAAAATCAATGGAATCTGAGGGCATCAAACTGATCCGAAGTGTTGAAAACACTCTCGGAAACAGCATGGCCAATATGAACTTCACAATGCGGAAGGCACTGACGTGGGACAGCATCCGCACCTTCTTCTGAAAGATCTCGTCCTGGTTCTTGAATGAGTCGCAGTTAATGCCAAATGCGGTGGAGGCGATGATGTCCATGGCGAATTTTCCGAAACAATCGTACATTTCCACAGGTTCGCCCTTGGTTGCCTTCTCTCTTAGGTAGTTTTCTAGCTGGTCCAGGTTTTGTCTCATGACAGGGAAGGTCCGTTTCATCTTTCCTGAGGTGAATGTTGGGGTCATGACTGATCGAAGGTCCTTCCATTCCTGGCCCTCCATGTTGGTCATCATCTTGTGGAACAAGGGGTCTGTTCGGGAGACGTCGTAGGTCCTTCGGTTGGCAAAGTGGTCAAAGTCTTTTACCAGCATTGATCTTAGCAGTTCAGGGTCGTGCAGCATCAGTATCGGTTCTCTTCCTTCGTAAAATCCGCCGAATTTGGCGCCTCGAACTGTCTTTTGAAGTTCAATGTAGGTTTCTTGGTCAAGAGCATGCTGGTGACGGGCCCATGTGAGTCGGCTCCAAACGAGGCCTGGCTTGGGAGATGGGACACCCCTGGACTGCCAGTATGTCATCCTCCATGTGAAATAAATATACAAGGCAGCCAGTGCTAATATGACGAGGACAGCTGCGTCCAGTAGGCTGCTGGCGAATATGAAGCCCATATTGGTTCAGCTGGTTGGCATTACTGCGAAGGACATGAGAGCTAATTAATGGCCCATCACAAGCGACAAGTTATGTCACATTCCCTAAATTAAGCCGCGTAAATGTGTATTTAATTAATTATTTAAAGTATAACTTAAAATGTTTCGGTAACACGTCATATAATTTTGGAAAAGAATTATGTGTCAAATCATATGCGCCTGTTTGGCGCATGCCGGTAATATCTTTATAATCAGGAAAGTACATGTGCGTCTATGACACGTTATAAAACTGCGAGATGACCTCTGAATGGACACCATACTTTCTGCATGTAAGACTTTTGTGTGTGAACAGTAGGAGTACAGGTTCGTCCTTGAATCTGTTTTGAGGTCACCTGAAGAAATTATAATAGCATTATTTTTGAAACTGCCTTGCCACGACTTCCTCACGCTGAGATGTGAAGTTTCGAAACTTAGGAAGCTGTGGAAGGAGCTTTTTCATATGGTTGTTTTGTAACATTGCTCTTGTGAAATAATGTTAAATTTAGTTCTGATACAATCGCTAAATATTTTTGAGTCTTCCATTCATGCATGCATATCATTTGACACACATTATATGAGCCTTGTTTGCAGCATGTTCACATGAGCACCAATGTGACCTACCGACATGTAACCTACCGATAATTTGCATGTATTTTAAATAGGCTGTTTTTTAAAAACAACATTGTCAAAAATTGGTAATGTATGTCCACAAATTTTCCACGTGACGGTCACCAGGAATGTACAGGCACACCCTGCTGAACTTACCACAAAAATGCCAACTTTCTCCTCTGTGTAGACCTCAACAACCTCCCTTGAATTTCCTTTTCTACACTGCAAGCAAGCCCAGCCCACGCGAGTGTTTATATAAGCTAGATACAGCATGAATCAGTCGGTTGCATATCTCATGGCCACAGCAAGGACGACCTGACCCCGCTGTATACAGGAGGGTATAGTGAAAACGAGTAAAATCATTATACTGAAATGAGTGAAGTGATAATAATTACTCGGGTTTTGTATTTCACCCTGGGTATGGTTCTGCTCTGTTCTGGTTGTATATTACAGAGAAATTTTTAAATATACTCAAGGTGAACTGCTAATTGTGAACTTAAAAGCGGGAAATGGTGTAGGGTTGTAAATTTTCTATTGTCATTGGCTCAATAATACATTTTTACCTGGAACCTATCTTCGCTGGGGAATTGTGCCTGGAGCGATGAATGAATTGTGATTTTCCCATGGATTCCCCTCGGTTGCTTAACATCTGAGAAGATACGACTTGTACTGATTTCAAATGCAGCTAGTTTTATGCACTATGTAGCGTGAAAATTACAAACTATCACAAAGACAATATTATAAAATATTGAAATATTTATACAGGAATCATACAAGGAATCATACAAATAAGGACAGGCTTTATTGATGCAGTTTAGTTACGCTGGTTAAAACAATACCGCGTAACATGACCTTATAATCTGACTACAGTATTTACATCATTAAAATATACGGTGTCCTACATAATTATCAGATATGTAATCATCGCAGATCTTGAATGAGCAGCAGTCACGACAAGGCCATTTCCTTATGCAGATCTTTCACCTTTTTAAATAATTATTACTTTCACACTTCCGTTTTGAGAAACACGCACAGTAGCTTTTGTGGCTTAATATCTGTAGATTATTTCCGCTAAAGTTAAAACCCTAGAAAAAAGTAATTTTTAAAATTAGTAACGTTACTATGATTAAATGTTGACATAAATTTACCTCCTCAGTTTATGGGCATTAAGCGAACGGAATTAGAGCTGAGGCCGAATATTGTTGCAACATGTATGGAGAATCTTCTGGTTGGAGATTGCCTCATCTATAGCACGTAGCTGCTGCCACTCTTGCACTCATGCTTCACAAGATGCACTTTCGCAAGTCATGTCTGAAATGATAGTAAAAACTATTAAACACCGTGGGAGAGTAGGCTGCTAATTACCCCATACCTTCTATGCCAGTGCTGATTTTCCACAGACGAAGATGTCGACGGACTACCACTGGGCGATGGTACTCTAATATACTTTTGCTTTATTACAGTGTTGGTCAGTTCACATGAAGGTAAATAGAGGTAGGCGAATTGCTCGATATAACTGGTACGCTCTGAAATGAACAAAGTGCTTAGCACACTGCCACATTTTGTTAAAACCGGGCCTTACCTGCGTGCTTTGACCTAATGTGATGTGACTTGCAACCATTGCCATCTCGTATTTCGCCTTTAACTCTCCCATTTTGCTTCGTGTGGTCGGCTACTGTTGACTTCAGGTCCGGTGTGACCACCGCAACCACGAGGAACTGAAGAAACGCCTCCCTGACCTCATGGTTCGCATGGCCGTCCCTTCCCTGCCCTAAGTTGTACTTGTTGTGTTCGTCCGAATGCAGATGCAGGCTGCCCAGAAGCGCGTTTGCCACCAGGTCCATGAGGACCGTCGCGAAACACTCGCACACGTCCAGGTCCTCACCGCTCTGAGCGTGGTCCTCAAGGTGACCAGCCAGTTGGTTGCCACACTCCAGGAGGACCGCCGACACCAGCCTCCACAAATGGGTTGAGTGAGCCTTGTGGCCATATTCTGACCACAACTGCTGCGGATTGTGCTGAGGACCTTCTCTGAGAGTCTCCCATTGGTCTGGCCGACGAGGCAGTCGGCGTAGAGAGGTGGCCAAAGCGGCGATGTATACCAACAGGAGGCAATCCAAAAGTGTCCACAAGGGGATCATGAGGCCTGCCGGATAAAGAAAATCACTTGGTAATATTTGAAGTGAGCAAATGTTTGGGGGATAACCTTTGAGCCATTTACACAGTAATGAAACTGAACCGAGTCTAAGCCCGGTCCACCAGGTATGATCACTGATTACATGATCGGCATTATAAAAAAAATAAATGTGACTAAATCAGAATTTCCCGAAGAAGATAGCCTGGTTTTGATAATGACCTACTCAAACTGATGTACAATTACGATAAATATTTGTAAATACTGTATGTACTGTACATATCAACCAGATCAGTACTTGTTCAGTGCACTACCCTGTATATTGCCAATATAAGTTCAGGTACCTTTTTTTTTGTAGTAGATGTTCCTTCTCTCACCTGCCGCTCTCTGCCGCGATAAGGGCATAAGGTGAAGCCTTTTATGGCCGCGAGACCACGTGACTGCTCGATGGTGACAATATCGCACCACACGTCCCTCAGCTTGGAGGTGTTAGATAAAATGATGAACCTATTTGGAAACGATGCATGCCAGCTCCACACATGCACCAGGCATGGAGTCCGTGGAAGTAATTTGGCCAACACCCTCCATTTTCGTATTTTTTTCTTTTCGTAACCAGTGATTTCTGGTCCTGGAGGCGTGAAAATATTTTCCGGTGATAAGTAACAAAATCGTTTTTTATTGTTTAGTCCAGTACAAAATTACATCTTGTCACAAAAAATCTCAGTTCCGGTTTGAAATTAAAGTACAGAATTAGGTACCATATGACGCACTAATTGTGTCAGGTTCAATCACTCTCGGACGACCTCACTCGAACTTGATGACGCAGGCCAACATTGCCTCCAATCTCGAGTGCCCTCCATTGAAAGCTGACTCTGCAACACTTGGGGGCTAATCAAACACATCTTCCTAGAGGACAGGTGTCTAGATACAGAATTTGTCAGATACTAATCTACACGATAAGGGTGGTCATGGGCGGGAGTTGCATCTTTAGTGGGTCAAAGTCGAGACCTAGTGCAGACTCTGATAAAACAGCAAGTTTAGTGTAATTTCCCCCATGTTCTCAACGACCTCCCATGACACCAGGATTGTCGATAGAGAGCAAGTGGATATGCGATACTGTTAGACCTGGTTAAAATACATAATAACAACAGTTAACTTGTTTGTTGGCGCAGCAAAATGTAAAGAATCAATATTAATTACACAATCATAATACACTCCAGTTAAGTTCGTTTAGTCATGGTCAACCAGATGCCACCTTTTCCTTTCAGCAGACCTGCCATACGATCAAAAACTATTGGAATTTGCGTTTTCGAACATGTGGATATCTTGAATTGGTCCAGGAGGCTGACAAGGGCAACCTTGGCTTCGAGAAGAGCAAATCTCAATCCTGCATAAAGAAACAAAAACATGTAATCTGAAAAGCAATTATTAAGGAATCATGATAATACCTATGCAATTTCTGGGTCCGTGTCCGAAAGGAAGATATACGTATGGGTTTCTGGCTGCCTTTTCCTCGCTGGAAAATCTCTCTGGGTCGAATTTCTCCGGATCCGGGTAATATTCTTCGTCATGATGCAAGGGGTAGATGGGAATCTGGACCAGCATACCTTTTTCGATTGTTATGTCGGTTCCCGGTATCTTGTAGTCTTCTGTGCACATTCTCTCTGTTTTGGCTGAAGGCGGATATTTCCGAAGAGTTTCTGAAAACGTGAGGCCGGAATTAGTGCTTTGTTATAAATTAAGTTCCCAGTTAAAGGTTAAGAAGTGTACTAAAGATTTAAAAAGCAGCAACAACTGTAACAAAAGTGATTGTTGCTTTCATTAAAACTGGTTTATAGGGAACACATTCTACTATGAATTGGGCAGTGCATGTGGTCTGTGTATAGTTCAAGTTTACCTTGCATGGCCATGTCGACATATTCCATTTCTTGGATAGCATCGTAGTTGATCTTTCCTCCATGTTTTTCCTTAACCTCCTGTATTTCTTCATACATCCTTTCTTGCACATCTGGATTGAGAGCCATCTCATAAGCAGCCATCGACAGAAGACTGGCCAAGGTGTCGAACCCAGCCAGAATGAAGAGAAGAGCGTGGGCCATGATACCGTCTTCCGAAAAGAGACCCTTTGCATCTGATTTGTCGTGATGAGTGTTGCCAGCATCCAGAATCAGCTGCAGAAAATCGTTTCTCCTGAAATCCTCCTTTTTTCGGATCTCGATGGCTGACCTGATAGCGCCCCTGTAAAACTCCTCCGCTTCTCCTGCGAAGAATGACAGCTTCAGGAACCTGGCAGTGAAAGGCAACATCATGACCGTCACGATCTTGAGCAGCATCAGTGTCTTCATCTTCTGGAAGGTCTTTCCAAACTTGAGGAAGTCTGATCTCTCGCTCCCGAATGAATTGGACTGCACCCCGAAAGCAGTGCTGGCAATTGCATCCATGGCAAATCTCTCGAAAACATCGGTCGCCTCAAACACAGCTTCTCCCGTATCAGCTGATTGACAAAGAAAAATTACAAGTCTGAGAAAAACACAACGACATTGTTGGACAAAAAAAAATACGGATGTAAAGGAGTGCGTCATATTTTAGAAATAGACACTTTAAAATTAACCATCAATAAATATGAGCTAATCGGTTTCATTCTATTGTTGGATTATTTTTGTCTCTAGATTTACGTACATGCTGATCTTAGTGCATCATTCACCTTGAAGACAAACACATAGGCCTAATTGATTTTTTTTTTTGTCTCACTGTCAGTTCCTATTTATGCCCCTTTGCTCAGATGCTCCACAAGTGGAAGATAACGTGCATGGACCTTGAAGTTACACAACGTACCGGTTTTGGATTCGCAATATTCCAACAGGTGATTTCCACACTCGAAGAAGATGGGCATCATTCCCTTGAGCTTCCCCGATGAAAAGGTTGGGCTCAGGATGGACCTCGCTTCCTTCCAGGTCTCTCCAGTTTGGGTGGTCAGCATTCGTCCGACTACTGGATCCTTCTCGACGGACTTGAACCCCCTACGGTCAACGAAGTGGTGGAAATCTTTGACCATCACGTTCCGGAGGAGGTCCGGGTCTCGGACGAGGAGCACGGGCTGCATAATCTCGAATAACCCTCCGAACTTGTGTCCGGATAGTTTTCGGTAGTTGTTCATATCTGTGTGGACAAGGTGGTTCTTCCAAGTCAGGAAGTAATACACGAGCGTTGGCAAGCTGATTTGCGGAACTTCGGGGATGTTGCGGTCTCTCCAGTAATTTCGCTTCCGACTGTATAACCAGTTGATTGACAGCAGAAGGGTGGTTATGAGGGTCAAGCAGATTGTAAATAGCTCCATTGTTAAGAGGTGGTAAAAGGGTCAGGTTCAAATTACGGTCTCCTGACACAGGACCTGGGAAAAATATTGTCATTAAATTTATTTGATTAGGTACGGTACCTTCATTAATTTAAAAACACCATCACTCACTTTTTATAATTATTTTCAGACATTATTTCATATAGTTTTATTAATTTTCATTTATTACTTTTATTTTAATCACTTTTAATTATTTTGTTCATTTAGTTCACATTATTGTAGCTTATAATAGCCTATTAATGTGTTTTCACCCTAACGAAATAGATGGCGTCGGGTAATTCATTTATGCCATATATAGTTTACACATTGCAGTAACGTATAGTTAACATCCTGTAACTATAGTATACAGGTGATTTTTCACTACCCGCTGTACATTTTTATTCGGCTCCGTACAGTACTATACAGGCTTATACTGTACTGTACATTCTATGAGGAAGTGACGCTCTACCATGACTCGAGAGTGCAGCACTGAGTAGCCAACAAATGATCAGTGATTCAACTTTGCCTTTGAACCAATAGATTGAGCAGTACCAACAAAATATAGGACTCGTTCACGATAAACCGGATAAACTATTGGCCTCATAAGCGGTCTATTCAGAATACATGATGTCATGAATACCTCGCCACTTGACAGGCTAATCATGACATGTAAAAACGTCCCAGTGCATTATAACAGTGCATAATATAGTCGGCGAGCCACTGATCAGGCCTGTAATATTTTAGAGCAAGAAGGTTGTACTGTACTGTACTTACTCGTTGTTGTGTGCTGATATTGTGCGAGGATTCTATGATAGCACTGCGCCTCAATTCATGCGATTTGAGGTGCTGTCGGCTGCATTAGCGCTGCTGTCGACTTTCTCGTGAACCTCCAAGCCGCTATGGTGCAGAAACCACGGCCTTGGAGCATCAGGTAGCTCATTTAATACACAACCTACTTCTCTCAGGTGGCACGATGTGATGCAATATACGCCATGTGACGCACAATAGGTCAATGTACGATTTCGGTGTTTCCCCAAATGTTGGACACTGCGTAATACCTCGAATTACATGTGTTGGTTATCACTCTCTTATCAGGAAATCGTCAATTTGTAATCGCAAAAAATCGTACGTACCGGTATCGGTCGCTGGTGAAAGTGAACTGTTCGGGGTTAAACACACCATAGGCCCCTACTTGAGTTTCGGCTCTATTTTTGCAAGTGTTTATATGACGCGTATGGATGAACGTGCCTCCCACTAGACATCACGCATTTGCTAGGATGCCAGTTTTTAAGGGGTGAATTATGGCTTCCAATAGATGGCTAGTATTGCAGGCTTAAAATAGCCTAAAGTCAACAGCTTGCTGCCACATGTTGCCGTCAGAGAAAGGAAGACAGGTCCTCATGAAGGAAATATCTCACGTGATGTAGAGAACTTGCAAAAAGCCTACACGACTGCCCTTTCAAAACAAATATTTGGTTCTGCAGGGACAGCGAGGGAGAACAGGAAGGGACTAGTTGAGGGTATAATTATGTGAACCTGACGTCAATGTGTGGGTTACAGTATAAGATTTTTGTGATAAAAAGCCTTGTAAAAAGCCCTTCCGTTCCAGCCTTGTTAGTCTGGGTGCCTGTTCTGAATACATATCGCCAGTGAATATGTTATGTAACAAGGGCTCTAATGCCTTTACTATGCTCTTGTGCAATATTTATAAAGTGTATTAACCTACGGGATATTGCAGCCACACTGCAGTGGCAATGCAAGTTGCAGTCTATTGAACAGTATAATATTATTATCTAATAAAATCATCTTCGGGCATGTAATTTTTATAGGTTAAAATCTATAGTTTTCAAAACATTTAATTCTCTTTGTACAGTATATTGTTAAAAAGCAGAACTTTCATGCTGCTCTTTTATGGAAAACTTCATCAGTTATATACATTCTGTTGAGGGGACAACAAAAATGCTAATACATTTATAGTTGAGTGTTGTGATGCAACAACATATGAATGTCGCGTCAGTGTCAAAAGGAAGTCGAGTTCTTTTCCTTATAGACTAAAAATTACGCTTGATGTAAATTTATAATACGTAATTGTCCTTCTGAAACAACACTTAGGTACAAATCTACAGTACCATATTTCGAGGTTGAGGGACGGCGTTAATATTACGTATTTAGAGTCCGTAAAATACTGAGCAGTTTATGTTGCGACTTAATCCAAGTTCAAAAAACTTGTGGTAATCATGCTAATAACACCGGGACAAAAAGGTAAAAAGACACAAGCTGTAACTGAGTTTGTGTTTAAAGAACTGCATTATTTGTTTCTTTTCTCCAACTTGAGCCACACTCCATTTTTGGCACGTATCAACGAAGCAGCTAGAGCGTACTTCATGGGAATGTCTGTCTTTTCGGATGGCTGGAATCTAAAGTTCAGCACTGTCATCGCCAGACCAACTTTGGCTTCCATCATCGCGAAACGCATCCCTGGAAAAAGAGATAATTATTTTTGCAGGTTACCTTTACAAGAAGGCCATGATTAAGCGTTTTCATGCGATAAATTTGAAGAGCGGCACAAATTATATGGGCATTTTTGCGGTAACGAACCAAGGTTCGGACGATTTTTTTCAACTTTCATTGTGATTTTCCATGCTTGTGGTAAACCTTTGGAGATACTTTTTTTCTACTGAGTTCCAGGTACAGAGGGCTGAATTTTGCCACAAATCCGACACAAAATATATCATTCGATAGCGCCCGAGGAGCGAGAACAAACACGGTAACGAACCAAAGTCTCGAGGACACGCATTTCTGCACCGGGTTACACTGCGTAACAACTCCGCGAATTCTAAGTGGTTTTGATGGCAGTATAGAGATGCTCTAGAGAAGAAAAGTGCGAGGAATCCATTGGTCACCTTGCCGTACCGGTATCTGCTTTTCTTTGCATCTCTCGGCAACTCTCGGCAAACTCTCGGTAACGAACCAAGAAAAAAAAGTAACGAACCAAGGCGACGATTTTCGACCGTTCAGAACCTTTTCACGGGTAGTATTTGTGAGCTGCTTTACCACTTCAGGGAGTACATAATTAAAACGAGACACATCATGACACTGACCAGTCATCAGAGGATTCTCGTGTATTGGTCGATGGAGATGGCTGGGTCGTATATGACCTGGTCATCGCTGACTATACCTCATCATGGGACTATGCCGTGATGATTGTGTATGTTGGATGTAACCCAGTATATGAAAAGGGTGCTGCCTGCCTACACACCAGCCTTTGGGGACCAGGCTGACACAGACACATCAATGAAGTTATTAACTGACTAGATGGGAAAACATTTTAATAATGGTTTATTCAAAAATTTATAACCTCTGAGCACAGCCATTTTAGCTGCACCACATTGTAATGCATATGCATATGACTGTATAAGGAGTTATAATGTGACCATCTATAAAAATTTACTAAGGGCCGTTTTCTCGAACAGTGGTTCAAATGTAAACCCGGTTCAAAGCCGGTTTAAACCCTTGACAACAGCCTAACAACAATCAAATCAGGGATTAAACTGGCTTTGAACCCGGTTTACATTTGAACCAGCACTGTTCGAGAAAACGGCCCTAAGCCTATAAATGAAGGTATTTGAAAATGGGTCATTTCAGTCAATTTTCCAATAAATTCAGACCTGCAAAATTTCAGATAAATGCAATTTTTTTGATTTACGGCCTATAAAAAGCGGGAGGCTCTCATGACTGAGAAGAACCAAAGACTAGCTGCCACCACCTGCCACCTTGACCGCAGAGACAATTAACTTCCGGACCACCCATCTTGCAGTGGCATTGTAAATAGAGGCAACTGTTTATAACATGAAGGATTCGCGAAAATTTGTTTTCAGCATCATAAATAAGAACTATTGAAGAGCTGCATCTCTCCCCCTTCCTCCCAATAAAATCGGCGCGCCGATTCGGTAGCATCAAGGACATATCCGGATAACACATCGCGCCACTTTGATTTGTAACTATTTACATTGAATTTGAAATCAGAGCCCTCTAAAGCCGCCGTAAACTAATTTTGACGCTAATACTGTATATCTGTCCAATTCTCTGCACATGCTGTCTGCCATATTGGATCAACCATTTTGATTTTTGAATTTCTGACATCGGATCCGAAATCAGCGCCATTGAAAACCATTACATAAAAATTTCTGCGCTATTGGGTGTGGATTTGCTTATTATCTGAGCCGAGATCGGAGGGAGCACGCTCGGCGGCAGGAAAATGGCTTGGTTCGTTACCGTCCAAATAAATACATGGAGGTATGGAATTGGGCTGAATCTGCACACTGATGTATTACGCGACTCCCACAGAGATTTCCAAGTTTGACGCTCCAAATCATTAGCATAAGGTGTGTACAGGAATTTTGTGTAATTTTTGGTAACGAACCAAAGCTTTCGGATGACTCTGGTGAGTTACTGAAACTGAAGCACACAGAGATCACCCTCCGACAATTTAAGCACACCAATCGAAAGAGGACATCAAGCTGCATCCAACAGACACACTTGAGAAGTGATCGAATG